>LR753681.1:0-112089 GCA_902729485.2 Mus minutoides | reverse complement strand
TGTGTCCGCTGGGCTCAGAGGAAAGATGGCGTGGCGCGGGTGCTCTGGCTGGGAGAGGCCCAGCCTCCGGTGGGGCGGAGTTCTCGGATCCTGCCCGTGGGGGGAACTGCTGACCCGCTGCTCCCAAAACCACCTCTGCGCTGCACTCACGCGTAACCCCAATGCGATCTTAAAGTCCTGGGGTGTCCCTAGCTGTGTCATCTGGGCTCAGAGGAAAGATGGCGTGGAGCGGGTGCTCTGGCTGGGAGAGGCCCAGCCTCCGGTGGGGCGGAGTTCTCGGACCCTGCCCGTGGGGGGAACTGCTGACAGATATTTTCTTCATTTACCTTTTCACATGTTATCCCGAAAGTCCCCTCAACCCTCCTCCATCCCCCGCCCTGCTCCCCTACCCACCCACTCCCACCTTTTGTCCCTGGCGTTCCACTGTACTGGAGCAGCCTTATTTATAATAGCCAGAAGCTGGAAAGAACCCAGATGTCCCTCAACAGAGAAATGGATACAGAAAATGTAGTACATTTACACCATGGAGTACTACTCAGCTATTAAAAACAATGAATTTATGAAATTCTTGAGCAAATGGATGTATCTGGAGGATATCATCCTGAATGAGGTAACCCAATCACAAAAGAAGTCACTTGATATGCACTTCCAAAACACAAGAAAATCAAGAAAGACCAATATGTGGATACTTCATTCCTCCCTAGAATAGGGAATAAAATATCCATGGAAGGAGGTGCAGAGACAAAGTTTGGAGCTAAGATGAAAGGATAGACTGTTGGGGTCCACTGACTGCAGTGCATGGGGTTCTTGGAGGATTGGCCCGAAGCTGAAATGAATTAAGGGAGTGGGGAAGAAAGAAGAACTCTGAGGCTACATGGTTGCTTCTGCTTAGAACGACTGTTTAATGTTGGACAAGCATTTGGGGATAAAGGAAGGGGAGGCGCTGCCCCCAGTCTTCTGCGCAGGCCTTCTGGAGTTTGGCGGGAACCCTGAAGTCTTGTGACATCTTGAAGGTTGCGCAGGTGGGCTGGTCGTAGGTGGGCCTCTGGCAAGCTGGGCGGAGCCGGGTGACCTAGGAGACCTGCAGAACCTGGCTGCAGGAGGGAGCCGGGCTCTCTTAGCCTAATTAACAAAACAACAGGTGCCACTGGGTGCAGCACTGCTCCGGTCATTGCACCATGTTGGTGGAGAAGGGACACCACAATAGACCATCCAGAGAATGCCCCACCCAGGTGGTCCATCACATAATCAGCCACAAAATGCAGACACTACTGCATATCCAGCAGGATATTGCTGAAAGGACCCTGATATAGCTGTTTCCTGGGAGGCTTTGACAGTCCCTGACAAAACAGATGTGGATACTCACAGTCATCTATAGGGCAGAACACAGGGTCCCCAATGTAAGAGCTAAAGAGAGTACCCAAGAGGTGTAAGGGTCTGCAACCCTATAGATGGAACAACAATATGAACTAATCACAACCCCCAGAGCTCATGTCTCTAGCTGCATATGTATGAGAAGATGGCCTAGTTGGCCATTATTGGGAAGAAAGGTCCCTGGGTCTAGCAATGTTTATATGCCCCAGTACAGGGAAATGCCAGGGCCAAGAAATGGGAGTGGGTTGGTAGGAGAGCAGAGCGGGGAAAAGGTATATGGGACTTATGGGATAGCACTTGAAATGTAAATGAAGAAAATATCTAATAAAAAAAAAAGGAAAAAAAAGAATAATCCTGGATTACAACTTAGTGTTTGATAAATAAAGAATGAAAACTTTTTAATGTAGCAATAGTGATGATTAAAACACATCCATGTGAAGTTGTATACTGCCTATAAAACATAAGAAATATTAAATATTCTTTATTAGATACTATATGAAAACCTTGCTAAAATATTTTTAAGTACAAGATAGCATCTTTTGATACAAGAAATTCTAAATTGGTGTAGAAAAAATAATATAGACAAGTACTTCTGTTTTTTCAAACATTTCATGTATCAGGCTAATAGTGACAAATGGAAACCCACACAAGTCTTGCTCAGCCCTGAGCCAGTAAGTGAAGCCAAAATATCTGGTTGTGGGCCCCCAATGGAGAAGCTAGAGAAAGTACCCAAGCAGCTGAAGGGGTCTGCAACCCTATAGATGGAACAACAATATGAATTAACCAGTAGCTTGTGTTTCTAGCTGCATATGTAGCAGAAGATGGCCTAGTAGGCCAATACTGGGAAGACAGGCCCCTTGGTCTTGCAAACTTTATATGCCCCAGTACAGGGGAATGCCAGGGCCAAGAAGTGGGAGTGGGTGGGTAGGGGAGCAGGGTGGGGGGAGAATATAGGGAACTTTTGAGATAGCATTTGAAATGTAAATAAAGAAAATATCTAATAAAAAAAAGAATGAAAAGAAAATCTGGTTGTGTCATGCGATATTTTCCTGCAGCAGACTCATGTGATGTTTTGCTGAAGCAGATCCATGAAAGGACATGTGATAAAATCTTAGGAGAGATTAAAAGCAGGATACAACAAAGTGATGGAATGCTTGCATTGCTTGCTGTGCAATGCTTACTTGGTCTAGCTTCTTCATTGATCTTTATTGAAAGAGACAAGGCAGAGAACTTCTCTTGGTGTTATGGCTGGTTCTGTTCACTCCTGCTGACTCATGCTGAGTCAGTGGAGGCCTAGCTGGTCCTGCAGAATCATGCCACTGTAAGATCAAACCAGAAATACCCCTATTTCAAACACGGGCTGTTCGCGCATCCCAAGAACCTACAAGAGACCTGTCTTGATGCAACTGCAAGAGGAATTTTAATCGGAGCTCTGGGAAGACCTGTATCCCACGCAGGGGACAGGGGGGTTGTCCACGAGGCTCGAAAATTAGGAGCTTTTATAACAATGGGGTAGGGGGGTTGGGGAAATTGGTACGGTTTCACATGATTGGCTAGTTTAAACATCAGCAAGATACCCAGGCAAGAGACAAGGGGGGGGGGAGGTAATCTACCTAACAGTTAAGTCATGTGCTACCTTAGGCAACCTCCTGGGGCGTTGAGACATACCACAGAGATCGCTGTGACATTCAGAGGGTGTTGGGCTATTCTGTGATTGTTCTAGGAAAGGCTTGCCCCCGTAGCTAGGGCCATCGGTTAGTTTAAAGGTTCACTTTCCCTCCTGACACAAGGGACTCTATTTTGTCTTTGGTTACGTACTACTCTTTCATTCCCCACTTCTTCTAGTAAATAGTCCTAATCTTAGGATTGGTTATGATTTTTTTCCCTGACATACCTGATTCTTAGGATATGGTACTGTTGCCTCAAAAACGAAAGGCAGCACTGCACTACTTTTTGTTCTAACAAAGACAACTAGTCTATCTAACACGCATGACATGGACTTATAATTTAAAAGCAGAAGCAATATCAAAAGGGGTCCCATAAGAGTAGAGAGTAGGGTGGCCTTTTCACAGATTCTCAAGGTTTTCTGCACGACGGCATCAAATGTAGACCAAATCTCTAACTTGGAAGAGATGTGGGGGTTGCAGGTCTCTAGTCTCCTTCTCTTGAGTAGGCCTTCTGCTTCTATGTTCACTGTCTTACTCACTTGAGCACCTTGGGCCTAGAGAACAAAGGCTGGGAAAGCAGCAGTCAGCACTATGTATAGAGGCTATTTTTACCAGTGGAGAGGGTCCCCCATAGAGTAATTTATAGGTGGGTCAGACCAAACTGTCTAAGGGTGTTCTTAACCCTGAAGGACACAAAGGGTAGGAGTGTTATCTAACCATTAAAGCCAGTCTCTGCTGTCAATTTCTTTTAATGGGTCCACCCATCTTTTTTACCTGTCTTGAACCTTGGAGCCTGTATGTACAATGTAATTTCTAATCAATCTCCAATATCTTGGCTATTTTCTGACTTACTTACCTGGGCAACAAAGATTACCTTGGGTATCCCAAGCCTCGGGAAGGTTTCTTTTAAGATCTTCTTGGCTATTACATAAAATTTATCTCTCAATAGGCTCTAGGCCAGTCCCGCCTGAGCGTCTTCTCAGTATACATGGAGTGTCCTGCATTGGTCATAGCACAGGTCTTGCAGCTTTTGACTATTCTGCCAAGTCTGAGAGTCTTTCTTCCCGTGGAAGGACTTGTTTTCCTTGACCAGTCCTAATTTGTCTATAACTTAATAATCTTTAGGCTCTTTGACTGCCAGGATCACTGCTCTTTGGGCCTCCTGTTTGGCGGTTAGATCTGCCATAGTCACAGCATCTTATGTCTTTCACTGCAGATGTCAACAGCCCTTACTCCGTGTAGTAGCAAAAGCATGTCTGCTGTCAGTGTAGACATCCCCTTTGCCATTTGAAGATCAGAGTCACAGTTCGGCTTTTTGGGCCGATGTCTCTTCAGGGAAGTTGCTGGCCTAGATCACTTGCTTCCTGTCTACCACTGCTGTCCCCGCCTTCTGCTTACCTTCAGCCACGAAGCTACTGCCATTCGTGTATCAGCTCAGACTCTCAGGCCAAGGCTGATCTTCTAGATCATTTGGAGCACCAGGTTTTTCTGCCAGAGTATCAGCACAGTGATGGATCATCAGTCCCAGACAGGAGGGTAGCGGGAATAAGGACAATAGGAGGAGCACATAAGAGTATTGGTCATCCATTGATCAGGAGCTGTTGGATAATGCTTTTAAGAACATGGGGAGTCACTATGAGCTTATCAGCATCCTTGACAAGCAGGGCTACAGCAGCAACAGTTTTCAAACAGGAAAGCCACCTGCTGGCAACAGAGTCTAACTTCTTCGATAGACAAGTCACTGGCCCACCTCAAGGTCTCAAAGTCTGAGCAAGGAATCCTCTGTAACTCTTCTCTCACCAGGCAAGGCCATCAGCAAAGTCCCTCTAATTTTTTAAAAGGCTTTCTGACGATCTGGGATACACACAAACATCTCCCCTTTCTTGGTTAGGGGGTACAATGGGGTAGCTAAGGCTGTAAACCCAGGCATCCAGAGTCTGCAGAAGCCAGCAGCGTCCAAGAATTTCCACAGTCCCAAATAAGCAACTTCAGTCTGACACAGGTGAGGCTCCCCAGCTGAGGCTCAGCACCCCAACTCACGTAATTCTATTTTTCTGTTGCCCAGATTTCCTGATCTGTCTAGATCCTGTCTTATCCTTCTCAGTGGCCAAGATTCTAGTCAAATTTCTCCCTGTTCTCTTTCTTTTGCTTCTCGCCTCTCTCTCTCTCTCTCTCTCTCTCTTAATACACCTTCTCTGTCTCTTTCACTAGATTACATAACCTGTTGAACCTCTACATGTAAGGCCCCTGTATTACTTCTCTTACCTTAGCCCAATCAGTTCTATCTTGAGGTACCTCGGAGATCAGAGCCTGGCTTTAAGATTTTTAAACTCTCCTTACCTTTAGCCATGATGTAGTTCTAAACAGGATGAGTCAAAGGGTCTCTCTTGCTCCTTGGCTGCGGAAGAGTGTCCGTAGCTGGAGGCTCTGATTCGAGTGAAGCCTTCACTTTTAAATTCTCTTGTAACACCAGTGCACAGTTTTGGATATAATAACTTAAGTTCCAATTATTGAAAAAGATATTTTTCTGGAGCAACAACTACTTTAAATTTTTAAAGCTTATTGTATAAGAGCAAAACCTTGTAATAAAAATACCATTTATACACTGAAAGATTTCTGAGTCCTAACTTCTCATATTGAAGTAGAGACAGAAAATTTTTAACTTAGTGCTGTTACCATCAACACAACTTTTAGGCCTTTTCATAATAAAGGGAGGATCAGGGACAAAGGCACAATATAACTTCTCTATCATCATTGTCAGGACACTATATAAACTCATCTCAGTATCTGCATGTCTCATTAACCATTCTGGCAGATAGTATACTCCTTTAGCATCCTGCAGGGGAAAAAAAAACACAAACATGCCCTCTCTCTTTCTTATACTAGCTTGACCTTTTTATGATTTTAAAAACACTGGATACAGCACACAATTCCATTACTGTGCTGAAACAGGAGGAAATTAAAAAGAATAAACATGTGATCTAATCACATATATTTTTCTCTCAAAGAGAGACTGTTTATAAACACAGTAGATGTATTCTTTATGGGATGCATGCATAAAAGTAATTTCAACAACTTATCCTTAATATAACAATTATCAATTTTACCTATAAAGTTTAATTGCTGTTTGAGATAACACCACAACAGCTTAAGCAGCTAATTTTTAATTATCACTGATTATATTAGATAACAATTGATTATAGATGTTTCTTCTAATCAATATGGAGTAGACAGGCCAGATTGTGATGCCTTCAGAAGTCTCACTGCCTCATTAACTTCTCTAATTTCTGGACAGTCTTTAAAGAAGATTTATACTTAAAACATTTCTTATAGCCTTAGGGCTGGAAGACCAATTATAAGCTAACTTTCTGTTACAAGCGAAAAGCCTTGATTTTTATCACTACACAATACTCACACAGACACACAAGAGCTGCTGTTGCTGCAGGTTCCCACGGCTGCCACCTCCGCGCCGCCCCCCCACCCCGAGCAACCTTTCTGCTGGGCGGTAGCGGCTGGCAGGCACGGGAGTCGCCCCCACGCACAGTGGGCGCACGGCCCCACAATGGCGCGCTCTCAGCAAGCTGGCAGGCATCTCCGGCTGGAGCCCATAGCAGCCGGGAGGGGAGGGGCAGATTTCAAGCCCCGCATCAGGCCTCGGGGGCGTGCTCCAACCGCATGAAGTTCCATTTTTTTTTTTTAACCAGAAACACAAATCTCCACACATAAACAAAACAGAGACACTGCCGGCACACACATAATGATGGCAGACACAAACGTAGAGGAAAAGAGAGAAAAACCGAAAACCGACATCCAGAGTCAGCTGGCCTGGATTCAGGACGCTGACACAGATTGTCAAGGAGAACTATCTCCTGACTATACCCACGGGGGTGTATCAGGCATCCTTGATTCTCCCCCACTGTCCTCCTGGGACATCTCCCAGGGCTAACGGATGTGGACACCCAGACATGTCTATCCTTATCCACCTGCTCTCCCTCTCGGAGAGCAGTCTCACTCACTGAGCATCCATAAAACCAAAACTGCGATCACACCAGATTTCTAAGCAGAATACAGACACAGCACATGCAAACTCAGGCATCACTGTGTTTCAGAAACGAAGGATTAGACACATAACAAACTAGCACAATAAAGCACACTTTCATTTCAGAAGACCAGAAACCAGACACTCAGAACACCGTCCAGCACACACACATTCCAGAGACCAGAAAACAGACATTCAGAACATCGGCTGGCACACACACATTCCAGAGGGGATCTCATACCTCCAAGGGGTTGTCGGGGTCCTGGGGTGTCACGAAGTTCCCGGCCAATGCACCAAATGTAAGATCAAACCAGAAATACCCCTATTTCAAACATGGGTTGTTCGCGCATCCCAAGAACCCACAAGAGACCTGTCTTGATGCAAACTGCAAGAGGGATTTTAATCGGAGCTCCAGGACGACCCGTATCCCACGCAGGGGACATTGGTGACATGTTTGAACTGAACTGTTGTATCCTGACACAACTGAACTGGATTGCTGGTATCTGGACAATGGATATTGGAATTGTCCCAAAGACGTACTTCTAAAGAGGTGCAGATCCCCATTGTCCTATTACCATCTGCTCTCTCCTATCTTTATTTTAGAATGTGAGCTAAAAGGGGATCAAAGTCTTTGAGACCCGATATTACAGTAGGTTTTAAAAATTCTAGGCCTTCAAGTCAGGCACATTTTTTTCAGTGTTCAAACTCTTTCATATAACCAGTTACATAAGTCAATGTGTGAAAAACAAACAACCCTCCATCAGCGTCTGAGGTGGCAATTCTACCTTTGTGGAACATTGAATGTTACTAAGTAAGCCAAATTTTCCCTTTAGGAATGGAAAGCATGGTGGTTGTACCATTTTGCAATTCCACCAGTGATTGAGGACTGTTTCTCTTTCTCCACATCCTTGTCAACATGTGCTTGCTGTCAATCTGAGTTTTTTCATCTTAGCCATTCTGATTGGTGTAAGGTGGAATCTCAGAGTTGTTTTGAATTTCATTTCCCTGATGATTAAGGACTTTGAACATTTCTTTAAGTGCTTCTCAGGCATTGGAGACAATTGGAGATTCTACTGTTGTGAGTTCTCTGTTTGGCGCCATGCTCCATTTTTTATTAGATATTTTCTTTATTTGAATTTCAAATGTTATCTCCTTTCCCAGTTTCTCCCAACTCCTGGAAATCCCCTATCCCATTCTACCTCCCCCTGCTTCTATGAGGGTGTTCCTCCACTCACCCACCTACTCCCACCTCCCCGCCTTTGATTCCCCTACACTGGGGCATCTATCAAGCCTTCATAGGACCTCTCCTCTCATTGATGCTTAACAAGGTCATCATCTACTACATACGCAGCTGGAGCCTTGGCTTAGTCCCTGGGAGATCTGGGGGGTCTGGTTGGTTGATATTGTTGTTCTTCCTATGGGGTTGCAAACCCCTTCAGCTCCTTCAGTCCTTTCTCTAACTCCTCTACTGGTGACTCTGCACTCAGTTCAATGCTTGCCTGCAAGCATCTGTCTCTGTATTTGTAAGGCTCTGACATGGCCTCTGAGGAGACAGCTATATCAGGCTCCTGTCAGCACGTACTTCTTAGCATCAACAATAGTGTCTGGGTTTGGTAACTGTATATGGGATGAATCCACATGTGGGACAGTCTCTCTATGGCCTTTCCTTCATTTTCTGCTCTACACGTTATCTCCATATTTGCTCCTATGAGTATTTTGTTTTCCTTCTAAGAAGTATACCCCATTTTAAAAATTGGGTTATTTGAGGCCAAACAATGTGGCCCGGCCGAGTTAGGAGAACAGAATCCACAGATAGCAGCTTTAGGGAGAGCCCCCACTCAAATTGTTGTGGGATCTGCATAGAGACTGATCTGCACATTTGCTCCACATGTACAGGGGAAGTAGGTCTAGCCCATGCATGCTTTTATTTGGAGGTTCAGGCTCTGAGAACCCCTAAGCGTCCAAGTTAGTTGACTCTGTTGGTCTTCCTGAGGAGTTCCTATCTGCTGTGGGGCCTTCAGTCCTTCCTCCAATTCTTTCATAAGATTCTCTGAACTCAGCCCAATCCTTGACTTTGGGTCTCTGCATTGTTTCAGTCAGCTGCTGAGTGAACCATCTCAGAAGACAGTTATGCCAGGGCCTTGTCTGCAAGCATAATAATTTCTTTCATAAAGAAATAGGAGGATTCTCACTCTAACCATTTAAAAGTACACCTGGAAACATCCAAACTACTTTATTGCTTTTATGTTTTAACCAAGTTTATTTGTTCTAGTGGGGCTAGGTTGTATTAGAGTTGAAATTCAGAGTTTAGAGCCTCAGTTCGGTAGCCCAGAGTAGCTGGTGCATTGTCTGAATTTTTGCTCAGTGTAGAAATATCAGCAGCAACCACAGCTGTTGGATAGGACCATTATGTAAATGACACAGCAGCATGGATAACAGTGGTTCATTGGCTGCAATAAATGTGGGAAGATAAATAGTCAAGAAGAATATGGCATATACAAAATTTTTAGTTACTAAGAATATGATTTAGAGGGCTATTGTATAGGTGACTATAGGGATTAGGCAATTTTAGAGACAATCAAAATTGGAAAAGTTACTTGGAGGGTGTTTTAGTTATGGTTACTATAACTGTGATGAAATACTGGAAACAAAGCAAGTTGGGGAAGAAAGGGTTTATTTGGTTTAATTTCCTACATCACTGTTCATTAAAAAAAAAGCTAGGACAGGAATAGGGAAGGAATCTAAAGGCAGGAGCTAATACAGAGGCCATGGAGGGCTGCTCCTTACTGGCTTGCTCCCCATGGGTTTCTCAGCCTACTTTCTTATAGCACCCAGGACAACCAGCTCCAGGGTGGCACCACCCATATTGGGTTGGGTGCCTTCCTATCAATTACTAATTAAAAAAACAGTATAGTTTGACTACAACCTATTATTATGGAGCCATTTTCTCAGTTGAGGTTCCCTCCTCTCAGATGACTCTAGCTTGTGTCAAGTTGACATAAAACTACACAGAACAAGGGGGAAATATTAATAATGTTAAGATCCATAGACTTATAAGGCCTTGGAACACCATAGCTGAGAAGTAGTGATAATTATTATGGACAGCAGAAAAAATGTATGGCTGAGGGAAAGAATATAAGTTGTGCATGGAAAGCACAGCAGAGAGTGCTCATTGGTAGATTTTGTAGAAAAACATACTAACTACCCTAAGCATAACCATGAAACGAATATATGAGACTAAAGTAAGAACATTTATATATGCAAGAGTTAAAGTGAACAAATAATTAAAAATACCAGAAAAAAGACAAACATGAACAAAATCAAACAAGCAAATAGGCAAAATATGATCAAAGTACAGTGGGTTAAAACATACCAATCAGTCAGTATTTCTTCCTTTATGGGATGGGCCTTGAAGCTTTCCATTTCTGTGCTGACACATGAAGCAAACTGCACTGATGTGGGAAGTGCCTTTTAGAATTCAAGTTTAAACTCATGGGACCTGCTTTTTGGGCGGGTACTGCCCTGGCCGTTTAGAAGCTACTCTTTAGCTACTCTTTAGAGTGACATTGGGTTGCAGCCTCATAAGTTGAGAGGTGTGCCGCTTAGTTACATGCTTAGGCTGTCTCTGGCTTCTCTCAGTACTCTGTGTGTTGTGGGAGCCATTGGCTGCAGAATTTATGGCAGGAGAGACTGAAAGTCATTGCTTGGTGGTAACTAGAGCTTCATCAATCCTCACAAGCTGCAGTAACTTCAACTCCCTGGGTCACTGCCAATTCTACTTCCAGTCCTTGGCGTTCAGTTGCCTTATCTTTCTAGCCTGGTGTGAATAAAGCATAATGCTCCTCCATAGTCTTTACTGCTCTGTCTGGAGAAGCTTGGTGTGTCTGGGCAGTTCTCAGCCGCTCCTGTCTGCTTCTCTGCAGGGATCTTTCTTGGCTTATTAAGTTCACTTAAAGTTCTTGTCTCTTCCAGAAAAAGAGATTGCTGGGTATCATTTTGACCATTTTTTTTCATTTCATTGATGAGACTTCCAATTTATCATCTTACCTAAAAGTCATCATTGTTATTTTTTTGCATTATGTAAAATTTTATTATGTATTTATAGAAAAAAATCTGTTAAATCAGCTTTCACTGAAATCTGAAATAAATTTCTGGTCCACAGGAACATAATTGTGGCTTATTTTCATTGTTTTCAACTTACCAACACTTTAGTTGTGCTACTTAAACCATCTGATAAAGATTAAGAATAATCAATCAAGACCTTGGGTGCAAACTTGGCAGACAGTCCCATGGTCCCCAGAGGACTCTCCACTCTCAGGTGCTCTAGCACATCCAGGATCTTAGGATCACCAGTGAGTAGAACACAACATCTGTTCCAATACAACTTGTAGTGACTGAGACCAGCAGGAGACAGGGATGCAGGAACTCCACCCAACCAGTGGCTCGGTTCCTTCTAGTCAGAGCTGGTCTATCTGCATTTTGAACTCAGTGGACAGCCCCCAGCACCCCAGAGGAGGTACCCCTCCCAGGTGCTCTAACACACCCAGGATCTTAGGATCCCAGGATCCCAGGAGCTTGCTCACATCAGGATCTCAGGGTCTCAGAGGAAGCTTGAATCCCAGGAATTCTGACACACCCAGAATCTCAAGATCACAGGATCCTGGAATCACAGGAACACAGAGACAGCTGGAATCTGAGAAGTTCTGAGTCAACCAAGATTATAAAAAAGACAGGCTCCAGTCAGATATAGCAAGGGCAGGGAGCACTAGAGATAATCAGATGGTAGAAGACAAGCATAAGAACATAAGCTACAGAAACCAAGATTACTTGCCATCATCAGAACCCAGTTCTCCCACCATAGAAAGTCCTAGACACACTATCACACCAGAAAAGCAAGATATAGATCTAAAGTCATTTCTCAAGAGGATGATGGAGGACTTTAAGAAGGACATAAATAGGCCCCTTAAAGAAATATCTCCCAGGAGAACACATGTAAACAGGTAGAAGCCCTTAAAGAGGAAACACAAAAATCCCTTAAAGAATTACAGGAAAACACATCCAAACAGGTGAAGGAATTGAACAAAATCATCCAGGATCTAAAAATGGGATGAGAAACAATAAAGAAATCACAAAGGGAACAACTCTGGAGAAAGAAAACCTAGAAAAGAAGTCAGGAGCAATAGATGTAAGCATCACCAACAGAATACAAGAGATAGAAGACAGAATCTCAGGTGCAGAAGATTCCATAGAAAACATTGACACAACAATCAAGGAAAATGCAAAATGCAAAAATATCCTAATCCAAAACATCCAGGAAATCCAGGACACAATGAGAACACCAAACCTAAGGATAATAGGTATAGGAGAAAATGAAGATTTCCAACATAAAGGGCCAGTAAATATCTTTAACAAAATTATAGAAAAAATTTCCCTAACCTAAAGAAGGAGATGCCCATGAACATACACGAAGCCTACAGAATTCCACATAGTTTGGGCTGCAAAGAAATTCCTCCTGTCACATAATAATCAAAATGCTAAATGCACAAAATAAAGAAAGAATGTTAAAGCCAACAAGGGAAAAGGTCAAGTAACATATAATGACAGACCTATCAGAATTATAGCACACTTCTAACCAGAGACTATGAAAGCCATATGATCCTGGGCAGATGTCATACAGACCCTAGAGACCACAAATTCTAGCCCAGGCTACTATACTCAGCAAAACTCTCAATCACCATAGACAGAGAAACCAAGGTATTCCATGACAAAACCAAATTTATACAATATCTTTCCACAAATCCAGCCCTTCAAAGGAAAATAAAGGGAAAACACCTACAAAAAGAGGGAAACTACACCCTAGAAAAAGAAAGAAAGGAATTTTTCACAAACCTAAAAGAAGGTAGCCACATGAACAGAACTCTAATTCTAACAACAAAAATAACAGGAAGCAACAACTGCTTTTCCTTATTATCTCTTTTTAGTCTTTCTTTTTTTATTGGATATTTTCTTTATTTACATCTCAAATGTTATGTGAAGGGTATTGTTTCCCTAAAGTCTTTCTTAGCTTGTTTATCTTTGGTGTAGATGAAGGCCACTGATTTGTTTGAGTTAATTTTATATCCAGCTACTTTGCTGAAGTTGTTTATCAGCTTTAGGAGTTCTCTGGTGGAATTTTAAGAGTCACTTAAGTATACTATCATATCATATGCAAATGGTGATATTTTGACTTCTTGCTTTCCAATTTGTATCCCATTAACCTAATTTTGTTGTCTAATTGCTCTGCCCTACAAATCCAGCCCTACAAATTATAATAGACAGAAACCGCAACACAAGGAGGGAAACTATGCCCAAGAAAAAGAAAGTAATCTTTCAACAAACTTAAAAGAAGATAACCACATGAACAGAGTCCCAACTCTAACAACAAAAATAACAGGAAGCAACAATGACTTTTCCTTAATATATCTTAATATCAATGGACTCAATTCCTCAATAGAAAAACATAGACTAACAGACTGGCTATATAAATAGGACCCAACATTTTGCTGCATACAGGAAATGCACCTCAGCAACAAAGACAGACAGTACCTCAGAGTAAAAGGCTGGAAAATATTTTTCTAAGCAAATGGTTCCAAGAAACAAGCTGGAGTAGCCATTCTAATATCAAATAAAATTGACTTTCAGCATAAAGTTATCAAAAAAGATAAGGAAGGAGACATCATGCTCATCAAAGGTAAAAATCCACCAAGATGAACTCTCAATTCTGAACATCTATGCTCTAATTGCAAGGGCATCCATATTCATAAAAGAAACTTTACAAAAGCTCAAAGCACACATTGCACTGCACACAATAATAGTGGGAGAGTTCAACACCCCGCTCTCATCAATGGACAGATCATGGAAACAGAAACTGAACAGAGACACAGTGAAACTAACAGAGGTTATGAAACAAAAGGATTTAGCAGATGTCTATAAAACATTTTATTATAAAACAAAAGGGTATACCTTCTTCTCAGTACCTCATGGTACCTTTTTCGAAATTGACCATATATTCAGTCACAAAACAGTCCTCAACACATATGAGAAGATTGAAATAATCCCATGCATCCTATCAGATCACCAGGGACTAAGACTGATCTTCAATAACAACATAAATAATAGAAAGCTCACATACACATGGATGCAAAACACTTCTCTACTGTATAAGAACTTGGGCAAGGAAGAAATAAAGAAAGAAATTAAAGACTTTCTAGAGTTTAATGAAAATGAAACCACAATATACCCAAACTTATGGGACAGAATGAAAGCAGTCCTAAGAGAAAAATTCATAGCTCTGAGTGCTTCCTAAAAGAAACTGCAGAGAGCATACAAGAGCAGTTTGACAGCACACCTCAAAGCTCTAGAACAAAAGAAGCAAATTCACCAAAGAGGAGAGGATGTCAGAAAATTATCAATCTCAGGGCTAAAGTCAACCAAGTGGAAACAAAAAGTACTACACAGACAATCAACCAAACCAGGAGCTGGTAATTTGAGAAAATCAACAAGATATATAAACCCTTAGCCAGACTAACCAGAGGGCACAGGGACAGTATCCTAATTAACAAAATCAGAAATGAAAAGGGAGATATAACAACAGAAAATGACAAAATTCAAAACATCATCCGATCCTACTACAAAAGGCTATACTCAACAAAACTGGAAAACTGGATGAAATGGACAATTTTCTAGACAGCTACCAGGTAACAAAGTTAAATCAGGATCAGATTAATGATATAAACAGTACTATATCCCCTAAAGAAATAAAAGCAGTCATTAATAGTCTCCCAACCAAAAAAAGCCAAGGACCAGATGGGTTCAGTGCAGTGTTCTATCAGACTTTCAAAAAAGCTTTAATATCAATACTCCTAAAACTGTTCCACAAAATAGAAACAGAGGATATTCTACCCAATTTGTTCTATGAACAAACTACTTTGATACCTAAACCACACAAAGACCCAACAAAAAGAGATCTTTAGACCAATTTCCCTTATGAATATTGATGCAAAAATACTCAATAAAATTGTTTTAACCGAATCCAAGAACATATTAAAAGGATCATCCATCATGATCAAGTAGGCTTTATTCCAGGGATGCAGGGATGGTTCAATATATGGAAACCCAGCAACATAATCCACTATATAAACAAACTCAAAGGGGAAAAAATATTATCATCTTATTAGATGCTGAGAAAGCATTTGACAAAATCCAACACCCTTTCATAATAAAAGTCTTGGAAAGATCAGGAATTCAAGGGCCATACCTAAACATAGTAAAATAAATATACAGCAAACCAGTAGCCAACATCAAACTTGAAGCAATCCCACTAAAATCAGGGACTAGGCAAGACTGCCCACTCTTTCCCTACCTATTCAAAAAAGTACTTGAAGTCCTAGCCAGAGTAATTAGAGAACAAAAGGAGATCAAGGGGATACAAATTTGGAAGGGAGAAGTCAAAATATCACTATTTGCATATGATATGATAGTATACATAAGTGACCCTAAAAATTCCACCAGAGAACTCCTAAACTTGATAAATAGCTTCAGTGCAGTAGCTGGATATAAAATTAACTCAAACAAATCAATGGCCTTTCTCTACACAAAGACCAACAAGCTGAGAAAGAAATTAGGAAAACAATACCCTTCACATTAGTCACAAATAATATAAAATATGTTGGTGTGACTCCAATTAAGCAAGTTAGAGATCTGTATGATTAGAACTTCAAGTCTCTGAAGAAAGAAATAGAGGAACTCAGAAGATGGAAAGATCTTCCTTGCTCATGGATTGTCAGGATTAATATAGTAAAAATGGCTATCTTGCCAAAAGCAATCTACAAATTCAATGCAATCCCCATCAAAATTCTAACTCAATTCTTCATAGAATTAGAAAGAGCAATTCTCAAATTCATTTGGGAAAAAAACCCCACAATATAGTGACTATTCTCAACAATAAAAAAATTCTGAGGGAATCACCATTCTTATTCTCAAGCTGTACTACAGAGCATTTGTGAAAAAACTGCATGGTATTGGTACAGTGACAGATCAGTGGAATAGAATTGAAGACACAGAAATGAATCCACACACCTATGTTCACTTCATCTTTGACAATGGAGCTAAAACCATCCAGTGGAAAAAAGACAGCATTTTCAATAAATGGTGCTGGCTCAACTGGTAGTTAACATGTAGAAGGATGCAAATCTATCCATTCTTATGTCCTTGTACAAAGCTCAAGTCCAAGTGAATCAAGGACATCCACATAAATCCAGATACACTGAAAGTTATAGAGAGGAAAGTGGAGAATTTGCCTCAAAGATATGGGAACAGGGTCAAAATTCCTTTACAGAACACCAATTGCTTATGTTGTAAGTCCAAGAATCTATAAATGTGACCACATAAAACTGCAAAGCTTCTGTAAGGCAAAGGACACTGTCAAGAAGACAAAAATGCAATCAACCAATTGGAAAATATCTTTACCAATCCTACATCCGATAGAGGGCTAATATTCAATATATACAAGGAACTCAAGAAGTTAGACTCCATAAAAACAAATAACCCTATTAAAAATGGGGTACAGAGCTAAACAAAGAATTCTCAACTGAGGAATACCGACTGGCTGAGAAGCATCTGAAAAATGTTCAACACCCATAATCATCAGGGAAATGCAAATCAAAACAACCCTGAGACTCTATCTCACAGCAGTCAGAATGGCTAAAATCAAAAACTCAGGTAACAGCAGATTCTGGTTAGGATGCAGAGAAAGAGGAACACTCCTCCATTGCTGGTGGGATTGCAAGCTGATACAACCACTCTGGAAATCAGTTTGGCAGTTCCTCAGAAAATTGGACATAGTATTACTTGAGGGCCCAGCAATACCTCTCCTGGGCATATACCCAGAAGATGTTCCAACTGGTAATAAGGACACATGCTCCACTATGTTCATAACAGCCTTATTTATAATAGCCAGAAACTTGTAATAACTCATATGTCCATCAACAGATGAATGGATATAGAAAATGTGGTGAATTTACACAATGGAGTACTACGCAGCTATTAAAAACAATGAATTTATGAAATTCTTAGGTAAATAGATGTATCTGGAGGATATCATCCTGAGTGCAGTAACCCAATCACAAAAGAACACACATGATATGCACTCACTGATAAGTGTATATTAGCCCAGAAGCTTGGAATACCCAAGATACAATTCACAAACCACATGAAACTCCAGAAGGAGGAAGACCAAAGTGTGGATATTTCAAACCTTAGAAGGAACAAATCACCCATGGAAGGAATTACAGAGACAAAGTGTGGAGTAGAGACTAAAGAAATTACTATCCAGGGCCTGACCCAACTGGGGATTCATCCCATATACAGTCACCAAACCTAGAGAGTGTTGTGGATGCCAACAAGTGCTTGCTTACAGGAGCCTGATATAGCTCTCTCCTGAGAGGCTCTGCCAGTGCCTGACAAATACAGCAGTGGATGTTCACAGTCATCCATTAGATGGAGCACAGGGTCCCAGATGATGGAGGTAGAGAAATAAACTAAGGAGCTGAATGGGTTAGCAGCCGCATAGGAGGAACAACAGTATGAGTTATCTAGTACCCCTAGAGCTCCCAGAGACTAAAACACCAACCAAAGAGTACACCTGGTAGGACTCATGGCTCCAGCTGCAAATGTAGCAGAGGATGGCCTAGTCTGACATTAATGGGAGGAGAGTCCCTTGTTCCTGTGAAGGGTCTATGCTCCAGTGTGGGGGCATGCCAGGGCCAGGAAGAGCTGTACAGTGGGTGGATTGGTGAGCAGGGGAGGGGGAAGGGATAGTGGGAGGGTATTTTTTAGAGGTGAAACCAGGAACAAGGATAATATTTAAAATGTAAATAAAATATCTAATAAAAAACAAAACCAAACATAAAACAAAACCAACTAACACACAAAAGAATAACTGATCAAAGTCACCAAGTCAAAAATCAACTGGCTGTGATGTCAAGCCATTTTTTTCTAAGCTAATGCTCATATAAAGAACAGCTGTCTGGTTAAATTTGGTATCCCAACCCAGGGGAAGTTATCACGAATTGAAGATTCAAGACATACACAGTGTGACTTAATAAATAGTTATCAGATGTTTCTATCTCCTTATTCTCTTGCTTTTGGCAATTCCTTGTATTTTATTATTATCCTGGGGACTGAACAGAGTTCCAAGCATAATTTATAGGAATTTCTACTTAGCTAAGTTCAATAGGAAGCATTCTTTTAAAAAATAATGAAAGCGGTTCAGTCACAACAAAACAGCATCCCCTTTGTCTGTGTCTCCACGCACACCCCAGGCTTCTAGCTTAATCCTTGGTAGCTATTATATCCTGATAGTGAGATTTGCACTTTTTTTTCTTGAATAGACTCGTATCTTTCACATTTGTCTGCACATCTGATTGAAGCTCACCCACAACTCTGCTCACGCCGTGATTTTCTATTTCCCTCCCAACTTTCTTTCTTCTGTTTAATTCTATGGTTTATCTCAGGACACTCTTCAGTTGGACTTGGTTCTATCACTTCAGCGTTGTTTATTACAAGGCATGCCAGGATAACCTGGAGACTGAAGGGAGCAGAGACTAGAGTGCAGGGTCTAATGTTTCACATGGAAATCAGTTTGGGAGGTGAATGCTGGAGATGGGTAAGAAAGCAGAGAGGAGTTTCCTTCTGGACATCTTAGGGGAATGTTTTCTCTTCTTGGAAAGTCAGTCAGTTCCACAGTATAATATGTGCTTCTTCATCCTCTAGGGGAACTGGAAACAGTTGGTAATGCCTTGGTGGTAATAACCACTTCCTCCTTCTCCCCTTATGACATAGTACATCTCAAAAAATGATGGAAAATGTTTATGTATTTTTAAAATGACTAAATCTATTATTCCATTATTATCTATAGCCACCACTATGCTATTACTGGAAAATCTTCAATGAGTCTAATTTATGTTTGTTGTTCCCCACAGGTCAGTAATTGGTTACTGGTGAGTGGATGCAATCTTCTGCCCTTCTCCCTTTCAGTGGGAGTGTGAGTAAGTATTTCAATTGTCTGATCACATGGTTGGTTCCATTTTGAAAAGACCTTAGGGACTGATGAGAGTCATCTCAATATAATGTAATCATATATTAATATAATGTAAATAATATAATGTAGTTAAAGTGGAATTGTTATAAATGAGAAAGACTGTTCCTTTTATATTTATTACCCTGGAACTATTTCTGGAATTTAAAAAGTCTCCACAAAAATTTCACAGAATATGTCCTATGATCAAAAGACTCTTTAAAGTTCTGTGCCAAGAACTGAGGATAGGGGCCATACATGTTTTGTATCCCAAATATCATAAATGGCCCATTGTAGACTGCTTCCTTGTGAATGAGGAGGTGTTGATGGGGATAGTGGAGGAAAGGTTCTAAAGAACGTGTGTGAGGAGGAAGAGATAACAGACTCTATGGGGGCTTGCCCCTGATTGTGTACCACTCTCCAATTCTCCTAACCTAATGAGAGAACTTGTAAAATGTTACCAATGAACTTTTGCCCAATATAAGTCAGATTTTGTCATATTAGCCCAAGAAGGCCAGTCTGGTCCATGGTAACAATTTTGAACCTAAGGATGATAACTCCTGCCAGAAATAGTGGGCTCCTCTTTACTCTCCAATCAAATGACAAGTGAGGCCCCAGATGAAAATGGTCCATAAACCAATCAGTTTGTTTCAAGGATCACAATTAGAGATCATACAAAAATAAGGGAAAGGAATATATGGATATATAGGCAAAAATAGGTTCAAGAAAATTATTGGAGCACACAGCATTAGAAGTGACCCAAACATGGACTCATGGATGAAATCCTGTGGACGGTTACTGAGATCAGTCCCTTCCAAGATAGCAACGGAAAAAGTCCAGAGTGCTCTCAGATCATCAGCACTGAAGAGAAGAACTCATTTGTTTCAGTAGAGTCTCCACACCTACAATTGAGAGGGAACTGTAGAGTCAAGATGTGTCACACGCTGGGCAGTGGTGGCACATGCCTTTAATCCCAGCACTTGGGAGGCAGAGGCAGGTGGATTTCTGAGTCTGAGGCCAGCCTGGTCTACAGAGTGAGTTCCAGGACAACCAGGGCTACACAGAGAAACCCTGTCTTGAAAAACCTAAAAAAAAAAAAAAAGATGTGTCACACATGGCAATCTGAATACACAGGTCAGTGTGGCATAAGGAAAGTCACACCTAAAAAGTCTAGATACCATGAGCCTCATTTGCATATTGACCTACAGTCATCGATGTGATTGTCTATGTGTTGTCAAGATGATAGAGCAGTTATTTACCTTAGTTACAGTGTGTGAAAAGAGGGATGTCAAAATGGAGTTAGTACCTTCAAAATGTTGTCACAATAATCATAATTAAAATACCTGCTTGTTTCCATTCCAAAGAGTCACAATATAGCAAAATGTACACCACAACACCATTTCTATCTCACAATACCACTTCTGAATAATATTCACATGTCTTGCTTTAATGTATGTATGTATGTATGTATGTATGTATGTATGTATGTATGCATGTACATGTGCACACATATGTGAAGGGGTGAGGACTTCTAGATATCCAATCCAGGACAAACAGCTAACCATTCAGCCATTCAGACTTATTGCTTCCTAGTACCCTGTTTGTTATACGAGTTAAGCCTCATATCAACTGAATAATCCACATAATGTATTGTAAAGAACATTTAATGTAAATACAGTTGATAGACAAATTTATTTTCAGGTTGGAGACATTTCCACATTAAGAACTGAGAAAGTAATGAGAACATTCTTGACAGAGTTTTTAGGAACAAATTTAAGTATGTTTCTCAATTTCCTCTTTCCCATGTCTTTAAATCAGTGGAGAGAAGTACAGACTCTGACTTCTGGGTTTGCAGCCTTGGCCCTCTCTGTGGCATTTAACTCAAGTGTGTGTGGAAGCTGACTCTGAACTCTGGCCACTTTGACAGAAGCCAGGTCCCTGAGTCGTATTTTGGAGAGACAGATGCAAGAAGCTCTTGACCTTCTGAACATACACTTCAATAATGGTGCAGGAAAGACAATCCCAAGGTGAGGTGAGAATTCCTGTCTCAGTCAAAGGAGACAATAGGAATACATACTGTGATGGGGATCTACCTGGGACAAGTGGCAGGCTGAAGTGATGACGTGGACCAAGACAGCAGAGTCCCAGGGATATGTCAGAAGTATAATATCTCAGAGCCAGAAGCCCTCAAAACAAGAAACCAAATTATTGAAGGGGGTGTGAGGTGATAGGACATCAATGGAAGAATGTGACAACAAGAAGAAAGTATAAGGTCATGGAAATTGCAGGTGCCTGAGGATGAAATACTTCTAGATTGTGAGTGTGAGTGTGTGTGTGTGTGTGTGTGTGTGTGTGTGTGTGTGTGTGTGTGTACATGCTTAAGAGATGACTTGGTTATATTCTAGGGCTGTGACAGTTTTTTCCTACTTGAAGTTTGTAATTATTCTGAGCACTTTGTCTGGTTGTTAATTGTTCTAAGCTCTTTGGTCCTGTGGTGAGTACATCTGCTTGCTATCTGACAGGGAAGGGAGTCTGCTGGACCCTGAGACTCTGGTCAGCTGCTGTGATTTCCATGTTACTCCTCAGCACCTGTTTCATTGCGAGTTGTGTGGGTAAGGTCTTCATTGACTGGTGTCTCTTTTGGGGCACTGTCTGTTCTCTGTTCCACAGAGACTCCAAGGGACACTTTTGTTTTGTTTTGGCTTTTCAAGACAGAGATTTTCTGTGTAACAAGCCCTGGCTGTCCTGGAATTCTCTCCATAGATCAGGATGGCCCTGAACTCACATAGATCCTCCTATCTATGCCTCTTAAGTGCTCTGATTAAAGGCATATGCTACCACCAGCCTGGAGTTGTTATTTTAATCCCATTATCTGGTCTGACTTCACAGGTAATGCCATGTTTTTCTTGACTTCTCAATTTTGTTCTTTTTCTTTTTTTCCCATCTTTTGACTAATGAGATATCTAAGGTTTCTTTACTAGCTTTGTTAGCTCATGCTATTTATAACCATTGTCTGTGATAGTGCCTTCCAGCACTGGGTTCACCAACAATCACAGTCTCTGCTCACATCTCTATATTGGGAGTGCAAGTCCAATTGATTTCATAATGTTGGCAGCTTAGAGTCTTTGATTTATATGGGATTTTCTTTCTCAATAGAAGAGTAAAAAGTCACCAAATGAGATAGTGATGATTGAGGAAATAAAATATTTCTGTCCTGTTTCATCAGTCTATTATGTGAGAAGTTTTGATGATGTTCTTTGTAGTCAACAGTCTGCTTCTCCATTTGCTATCAGGTTGATCACAATAATTGCTGCACAGTCCAGGAAATAGTGGGAGTAACTTCATGTTGGCAGTATGCTCTGTGATAAGACAAACTCATCTTCTCATTGAAGCAGCATCTGCTCTAATTGGCACAATCACACCTAAGAGAACAGATTGTGGCCATTAAGAATAGTTATTTCACTGAACAAGAAGAAACAGATGGTCAGAAACTAAAAGATGAACTAGAAACATTTGCTTAGAATAGTGAAGATCTGTTTTATTAACACTGTTTAATATACACACTGATAAAAACTGCTAATTAAGAATAATTTTTATTTATTCTTTGAAACTTTCCTACTGAAACACAATGTACCTTGATCATACCTTCCCCACTTAAAAGTCCTCTTACCTAAATCAGGAATGGTAAGGATATGTAAACATACCCATTATTCTTGCCTCAAACTTGTTTAAACAAAGGAGGCTGGACATTGATGATGCAGCAGATAACTATCCAGGATCTGTGGCAGGTCCCTGATGTAGGGGTTTGTGATTAATTCATGAAGAAGATTAGATGTTTATTCCAGAAAATACAGCTGATATTATAGTGGGGAAAAGAAGAAAATAAATGAGATGTACAAACAAGTCATTTAAATGAATATAGAGGAGCAATAATTTAGTCTTTAGTGGGTTTGCCTGGAGATGTGGGGGAGGTATAGTGGAGGGAGAAGCCTGGCCCAGGTAGAGGACATGAGGCTCCAGGGATGGCTAGGTCATGCTCATTCTTTTCTTTTTTCACAGTGACTTACCAGTTTATGATGGACCAGCCCAGTAGAAGACTATATGAACTTCACACATACCATTCCAGTCTCACCTGCTTCAGTGAAGGGACTATGGTGTCAGGTGAAGATTTTCAATATTTTGCTAGACTTGGGGGGTCATTATTAGGGTTAAATTTAAGATATATTTATTATAGTGTAGGTGTGTATGTGAGAAAGAGAGAGGAAAGAAAGGACACACACACATACACAGAGAGAGAGAAAGAGAGAGAGAGAGAGAGAGAGAGAGAGAGAGAGAGAGAGAGAGAGAGAGAGAGATGTTTCAACTTGGAAACTATCAAGCATTCTTTACACTTACATGTTCAGTTAATGTTCTGGATATTTCCATGAAACAATTCAATTTAATTCCTAGGCATCTTGATTTTGGGCAACACTGTCAACACACACACACACACACACACACACACACACACTCACACACACACAATATGTCAGGTAAACTCTGAAGGTTATTCATAAAGATTCTCATGAGCTTTAAATTCAATGCATAAAATTCTCTTTGGCATTTAAATTCCTCAATTAAGACTATACATCTCCATTCTAAGTACCAGCTTTATTACTGGGAAAACTTACTCAAGCTGAACCTGCCCTTGTCATAAGTGCATAAATAGCAAATTTGTGTATGGAGAGTCAACTTGAGCATCATATCTGCCTCACCTCTGTGAGATTATAGGCACTTGCCTTTAATTTTCTTTATGGGATTAATATTTAACATAAAATAATGGCATCTAGACATCTGTCAGAGTCCTGATACAAGATCTGGTCTACTCACCATGCTATATTTATTAATTATATTATTATTATTATCATTATCATTATTATTATTAGTTTACATCCTTGTGGAAAGAGAAGTATATGTGAAGACAGAACAAAAGCCCCTCATACATTTAGGTGTTGTTGAGATTCTCTCTTTCAGTCATTGTTTAGAATACATCGTGTGGCAACACAAAGGTTGCCCTGACCATGCTTTTCTTAGCACTTTGAGTTCATTGTGTCAAACAACTGTGACACTGATTCTTTCCAGAGGAAAACATAATTTCATGAGGATACTCTTTCTTCTATTTTCTGGAGACATTTATACAATAACTGCTCATATATCTATTTTGAGGCACAGTTTCATCCAGGAATGGTTGGACTCCTTAGAAAGCCTAAACTAGCTTGTACCCATAATCCTCCTGCTTCAGCCTCCTGTGTGCTGGGATTACAACAGATGTAGAGGACTTCACAAGGCTGCAACTGAAGTTTTAAAGAAAAATTGGCACTTGACCTTTAGGAGGCTCTGAAATTAGACAGAAGTGGATTTTAATTAAATTAACTTCGTATCGATCCATAAACACATTTCCTAAGTGTATCTGCCTTAAAATTATGGCCAAGCAGGCTATTTGGAATAGTTAATTTTGTTCTTAGATAAGTTTATGTGATGAAATTATTACTATATCAGAAAATAAAATAACAGACGTTTAACAATATTCTTTAGAATTAATATAATAAAAAGAAGAGGGAAACTTTCATCAAAAATATTTATATTTTGTCATTCATGCTGATGCACTAAATTCTGTAATTCCAACACTTGGGAGGTAGAGGCAGGGGAATTTGTACAGATATGAATTTATTCCAGTCTACCTAGAGAGTTCTAGGGCTAAATAATGAGATTCTGTATCAAACGAAAAAAATTATCTGGGTGTAAAAGGAAAAATAATTATCTGGCTGTAGCAGTCTGGGCTCACATTTGTGGTCTCTTAGAGTTTGTAGAACATCTGTCCAGGCTCTTCTGGCTTTTACAGTCTTCAGTGAGAGGTCAGGCGCTATTCTAATAGGTTTGTATTTATATGTTACTCAGTCTTTTCCTCTTGCAGCTTTTCACATTCTTTCTTTGTTCTGTATGTTTAGCATTTTGATTATTGTGTGTTGTGAAGAATATCTTTTCTGATTCAGTCCATTTGGTGTTCTGTAGGGATTTTGTATCTTGATCATCATCTCCTTCTTTAGGTTGGAGACATTTTCTTCTATGATTTTGTTGAAAATATTTCCTGTGCATTTAACTTGGTTTTCTTTTTCTTCGTCTATTCCTATAGACTTAGTTTTTTTTTTTTGTTTGTTTGTTTGTTTTTAATCCAAGATTTCCTGGATGTTTTGTGCCTTGATTTTTTTTTTTTTTTAGATTTAATATTTTCTTTGACTGAGGTATCCCTTTCTTCTATCCCGTCTTCAGTGCCTGAGCTTCTCTCTTTCATTTCTTATACTATGTTGTTGGTGAGGCATACTTCTCAGATCTTGTTTGACTTCCAAAAATTATACATTTCCAGTTTCACATCTTGGTTTTTCTTAGTGATTATATTTTTACTTTCGTGACATAACTTGTTTTCATTATTTCATCCCACCATGTGTGTTTTCATAGACTTTTAATTCAATGGTATTTTTTGTCAAGTTTTTTTTTTTTTTGGTCTCATATTGCTTTATTGGGACATTGAAAAAAATACTGGTCTTTGTAAATTATGGTTTCCAATTTTTGTTGTTTTTTTATGAGCTTTGTTTCTCTCTATGTCAGTTGAGTCTCTGTATGTTTCTTGTGCTTTTCTTCTATTTTAAATTGTGTCCTTTAAAAATATTTACCTGTTTATTTTCTCAAGTAATAGAGAGAGAGAGAGAAGGTATGGAATTGGATGTGAAGAGAGGTGGGAAGGATTATGGATGGGATGGGGAGAAGAAATCATGATCATAGTATACTGTGTAAAAATATTTTCAATTAAAAATAAAAGCAAAGAATAAAATTAGTTCATAAAAGCCACAAAGATGTCCACTTTGAACACAGCTAGATGATGATTTTTTCCCAATATTTATTAGATAACTTCTTCATTTACATTTCAAGTGTTATCCAGAAAGTTCCCTATACCCTCCCCCCTCCCGGCCCTGCTCCCCTACCCTCCCGCTCCCACATCTTGGCCCTGGTGTTCCCCTGTACTGGGGCATATAAAGTCTGCATGACCAAGGGGCCTCTCTTTCCAATGATGGCCAACTATGCCATCCTCTTCTATATATGCAGCTAGAGACATGAGCTCAGGGGGTACTCGTTAGTTCATGTTATTCTTCCACCTATAGGGTTGAAGACCCCTTCAGCTCCTTGGGTACTTTCTCTAGCTTCTTCTTTGGGAACTCTGTGTTCCATCTAATATCTGACTGTGAGCTTCCACTTCCATGTTTGCCAGGCATTGGTATAGTCTCCCACGAGACAGCTATATCCAGGCCCTTTCAACACTATCTTACTGGCGTATGCTATAGTGTCTATGATTGGTGGCTGATTGTGGGATGGATCCCTGGCAGCCACAGACATTGGGTCCATCCTTTGGATTCAGCTTCACACATGATCTCTGTAACTCCTTCAATGTGTGCTTTGTGCTTAATTCTAGGAAGGGGTGACGTGTCCACATTTTGATCTTCCTTCTTCTCGAGTTTCATGTGTTNAGCTTCTCTCCATTTAGTTTGATGTTGGCCACTGGTTTGCTGTAGATTGCTTTTATCATGTTTAGGTAGGGGCCTTGAATTCCTGATCTTTCCAAGACCTTTATCATGAATGGGTGTTGGATTTTGTCAAATGCTTTCTCAGCATCTAAGGAGATGATCATGTGGTTTTTATCTTTGAGTTTGTTTATATAGTGTATTATGTTGATGGATTTCCGTATGTTAAACCATCCCTGCATTCCTGGGATGAAGCCTAATTGGTCATGATGGATGATCGTTTTGATGTGTTCTTGGATTCGGTTGGCGAGAATTTTGTTGACTATTTTTGCGTCGATATTCATAAGGGAAATTGGTCTGAAGTTCTCTATCTTTGTTGTGTCTTTATGTGTTTTAGGTATCAGAGTAATTGTGGCTTCATAGAATGAATTGGGTAGTGTACCTTAGATGATGATTAATAAGAGCACTTTCCTTCTACAGTCCATTCCTACTCAGGGAGAGTGCTAAGAGTTTGGGATACTTGAGTCAAAGCATAAGCTATATTATACATTCTTAATAGTCAAATTATGGATACAATTTTTGAATGTTTGATAATCCATAAAAATTAGTAAGGAGGTAACATTTATGGAGCAATTATTATGAGTTAAGTACTGTTTCAAATGTTTCAGAGATATTATGTGATTAAATAACCCACGAGGCCAGTACTGCTCTCAATATAAGTTCCCTGGCCCCAAATTATTTATTCTGAAAATGGTAAACGTGTAATTACAATGAGAAAGCATCTCTGGCAAGCAGCCTCAGACCCTTGGAGTTGCCTAGAACATATCTCCTTAATCTTATTTGTCTCCATCTCATGGTCATACTTCTTGTTCATGTCACAGAAAAAATGTGGGGATGCTGCCCAAATCACTGGAAGTCATTTGGCTCCAGCTGCTACCTCATTTCTACCAAAGAGAACTTCTGGAGCACTAGTGAGCAGAACTGTGTTCAGATGGGGGCTCATCTGGTGGTGATCAATACTGAAGCCGAGCAGGTAATGCTTTCTTGTTTTTCATTAGCCTTTTAATTGTAGAAAAATGTAGCTTTAGTATGTTCATCCCACTGTAGAACAGACTACCCACTTCCAAATCCATATGGTTCTGGCAATTACTCTTCTACTTCCTTTTTTTTTTTTAAATGACTTTGATTACTTTAGATTCTTCATATAAGTGGAATTGTGTATTATTATTTTGTGTGTATATGTGTGTGTATGCTTGTACATGTGTGTATTTGTTTAGCTGATTTTATTCAGCATGATATTCTCGATTCATTCATGTTGTAACATGTGACATTTTTTGTTTTAAGCCTGAATATTCCATTATATACATATTTCACACTTTATCTTTGTTTTATGTGATTTTTTAGTTATCTTAAGGTATGACTGACAGAAAAGATGTACATATTTCCAGTGTTCAATGTAATTACTTGCTATACATTTTGAACTGAGTACCACAGTGAAATTAATGCTCAAACTCATTGCAATGTGCTGTATGTGTGTGATGAGAACACCTAAATTACCACCTTTTCTCCATTCAGGGGTAGCTTCCATACAGATTGCTTCCATTTCATGGCCATTGTATATAGTGCAGTGAATATGGTTTTGTAAATTTCTTCTTTACATGTTACTGTTAATAAAATTATTTCACAATTTATTCATATATAATGCTCTTTGATCCAGTTTCCCTCATCATTTACTCTTATCCCCTTCCTTTCCCACCGAAGCCCTATTCTTTCCAAATTTCCCTCTCTATCCTGTTTTTTTTTGTGAATGAGGTTCATATTTCAATAACTCTATGAGCATAGGTGTGCAGCTATTTACTTGAGTGAGTGCAATGACCAGTGGCCAAAACTCTGACAAATATAACTCTACCAGGAACTGTTAACTGTCTATAGCCCCTTGGAGAGGGATGAGGTCTTACTATCCCCTCCCACATCCATGATGGGCTGTTAATGCTTCAAGTCTGTGAATGTTTTTCACAGATAGCCATTGCTGTTGGGAGTTTCAACTCTTGTATCCTTTCTCCTCTGTGATGCTCACTGAGCTTGGGGTGGAGTGGCATAGATGTTTCATTTAAGGACATTAACCTGTTATGAGTCTCTGCAAAAGCATCATCCACTGTAAATAGAAGCTTTTCTGAAGCCTCTGTGGCCTTCCTGACCAGCATCTTATAAGGAAGTATCTTAGAAAAAGTACTGGGATGTTTTTTCTAATGATTTATTTATTTATTTAATGCATATTAGTCTTTTACCTACATGTATGTCTGTGTGACTCCATGGAACTGGAGTCACAGACAGTTGTCAGTTGCCATGTGGGTGCTGGGAATTGAAATCTGGTCTTCTGGAAGAGCAGCTAGTACTCTTAACCACTGAGCAATTTCTCTAGAGTAGCTATATTCATAGAGGTTAACTCTCTTCAAACTCTATTTTTAAAATTGTATTTTAAACTGGTGTACAAAGCTGTAGGTTTCAGTATGACCTTTTCACACATCCTTAGTTTTGGTTCAACCTCTTCCATCTATTCATCTCCCTCATCACCCACTACATTTTCACTCAAATATTTACAAATTCACATTTACATTCACTCTACCCACTTTCCTAGCACCTTGGGTTTCCTCTCCCTCCTCCTTTAAGGCATTCCCACCCTTCTCCATTAATGGTCCCTTTCTGGTTTCCTGGACTCTACAGATACTCTACATTAAACCCATTAATCTAAAAATTCCAAGAGAGGTCCCACGTAGGTCTAGAACATGTGGCATTTGCCTTCCTGGGCCTGGGTTAACTAGTAACTTTTCCCCACTCCATTAATTTACCTTCAAATTTCACAATTTCATTTCCTTTACAGTTCTATACTAACACATGGGTCACATTTTTCACTGTCCTGTTTCAGTTGGTGGACATCTAGGATGATCTCATTTCTTAACTACTGTGCATAGAGCAGCAATGAAGGTAGAGGAGTAAACACCTCTGGAATAGAATGCTTTGGGCATGTCCCCAGGAATGACATAGTTGAGTCACATGGCATTTCTAGTTTTAGTGATCTGAGAAACCTTCATATTCATTCCCATAGTGGTCACACCAGGTTATTCTCCCACCAACAGGAATAAATATTTCTATTCCCTGTCCTTGTCAGAATTTGTTGTCATTTGTCTTCTTGGGAAAGGTACTCTAATTGGGCTGATTCTGAATCAAAAACTAGTTTTAATATGTATTTCCCCAATGAATAATGATAATGAACACTTTAACCTATTTAATATGTGACTGTATTATATTTGCAATGTTTGTATCCTTTCCTGTCCCCTACATCTTCTCTTGAACATCTTTTAATTTTCTTGTTGAGCCCTTGTATTTTTTCCTCTGGAAAAATGTCAGCTCAACATTTCTCACCTTTTTTTTTTTTTTTGGCAGTCTTTGTTTTTTTTTTTTTCAATTTTTTTATTAGATATTTTCTTAATTTACATTTCAAATGCTATCCCGAAAGTTCCCTCCCCCCCCCCCACCGCCCTGCTCCCCTGCCCACCCACTCCCACTTCTTAGCCCTGGCATTCTCCTGTATTGGGGCATATAAAGATTGCAATACCAAGGGGCCTCTCCTCCCAATGATGGCCAACTAGGCCATCTTCTGCTACATATGGAGCTAGAGACACGAATTCTGGGGGTTCTGGTTAGTTCATATTGTTGTTCCTTTTCTAGGGTTGCAGACCCCATCAGCTCCTGGGGTTCTAACTCTTGCGTCTCTATTGTGGGCCCCGTGCTCCATCTTATAGATGACTGTGAGCATCCACTTCTGTACAAGACAGCTATATCAGGGTCCCTTCAGTAAACACTTGCTGCCCTATGCAATAGTGTCTGAGTTTAGTGACTGATTATGGGATGGATCCCCCAGTGGGGTAGTCTCTGTATGGTCCATCCTTTCGTCTTAGCTCTAAACTTTGACTCTGTAACTCCTTTCATGGATATTTTGTTTCCTATTCAAGGATTAATGAAGTATCCACGTGCTGGTCTTCCTTCTTGATTTTCTTGTGTTTTGCAAATTGTATCTTGGGTATTCTAAGTTTCTGGGCTAATATCCATTTATCAGTGAGTGCATATCCAATGACTTCTTTTGTGATTGGGTTACCTCACTAAGGATTATATCCTCCAGATACATCCATTTGCCCAAGAATTTCATAAATTCATTTTTTTAATAGCAGAATAGTACTCCATTGTGTAAATGTACCACATTTTCTGTATCCATTCCTCTGTTGAGGGACATCTGGGTTCTTTCCAGTTTCTTATCCACTTTTTAATTGGGCTATTTCTTTTGATCTTGTTGGCTTATAGGCATTCTTTATTAATTTTGTATATTACTCCTTTATCAATATATGCATTATATATTTCTGTTTTTACTTGCTGATTTTTTCCTTTGCTGAGCAAAAGCTTTTTGGTTTGATATATTCCTTTGTCTATTTTTGTTTGTTGTCTGTTCTTTTGGTATCATGTCCAAGAATACACTGCTAATTCCAGTGCAATAAAGTTCTTACCTTGGGTTTTCTGCCAAGAGCTTATAATTTTGTCCCATTCATTTAGGTCTTTGAAGCACTTTGAATTAACTTTTGTGTGACGTATAAGGGAAGGGACTAACTTTATTCTTTTTCCACAGCATTTATTCCCAGCTTGTTTGTTAGAGTTTGTCCTTTTTCTATCACAGAATGTTGGCACTAGATCAGAGATGATTTGGCTATATATATGGGTTGACTTACACATCTTCAGGAAAATAGAATGTCTTACACATCTTCAGGAAAATAGAATGTCTCTCCACTTACTGTGTGCTCTTTGTCTTAGAGCTTTCAGAATATATTGTTTTGCTTCCTATGTGGGTTACTTGTCCTCTGGGTTAAGCTTATCCTTAGGTATCTTATTCTTTCTGATGCTATGTAAAGAGTTAACCTCTTACTTGCTTTTCAGATTGTTTTGTTGTTGGTGTTGGTGTGAAGGAATGGTGTTGATTTTTTTGTATGTTGATTTTGTATCCTGTGACCTTGTTGAAAATCATTGGTATATCTCTGCAGGGACATCAGAAGGCTCTTTCTACCAAAGGCAGGAAGCAAGATAAGATGAACTTCTCTTTCCTTTGCCTTGTCCTATTTAGGACCTTAAATTTTTAGATGTCTACCCACATTGGTTAGGACAAGCTGGCTTACTGAGATCACAGATATTGTAGCCGATTATATCTGGAAACACATAACAGATATACTCAGAAATGTTGTTTTAATCTGGGCATTTCTTGGCCCTGACAAAAAGAGACATAGAATATAATATCTTAACATTTAAACACATCACATTTTAAAAGAGATTAAACGTATAAAAATAACTTCATGGAATTGGAGATTCTTTTAATTGGTGAAGAATGAATGATGAAGGCATGAGCCAGGCCCTTCTGCCCTTGTGATAATGTTCTTTTTTCCCCAATTTTTATTAGATATTTTCTTCATTTACATTTCAAATGCTATCCCGAAAGTCCCCTATATCCTCCCCCATCCCCCGCCCAACTCCGCTACCCACCCACTCCCACATCATGGCCCTGGCATTCCCCAGTACTGGGGGATATAAGGTTTGCATGACGAAGCGGCCTCTCTTCCCATGATGGCCAACTAGGCCATCTTCTGCTACATACGCAGTAAGCAGCTAGAGACACGGGCTCTGGGGGTATTGGTAAGTTCATATTGTTCGTCCACCTATAGGGTTGGAGTGCAATGTTCTTATTTTTCATTCCTGTGCTATTGGTGCCAATGACCTTTCCTTTCACTTCTGCTTTCTTCTATTCCAATGGACATGAAGGCTGTGATGAATGCTCATTCTGTTCAAAATGAAAACTGCAAGTTGTTAACTCCCTTTTCTCTCTACAGAATTTCATCACCCAACAGCTGAATGAGTCACTTTCTTACTTCCTGGGTCTTTCCGATCCACAAGGTAATGGCAAATGGCAATGGGTCGATGATACTCCTTTCAGTCAAAACGTCAGGTGAGTGCAGTACTAGATTAATGAAACATTGGGATGATTTACATTGAAAATATAGGGAAGATTTGCCAGCTGTAACTATTATAATTAATGACTGTAATTAATTAAGTCCTCACTAAATGTATGCATAATCTAAAGTTTTATAAAATTTCTTGTTAAGAAACTCAATTTACATATAAAATATTGAATGATAACTTCCTCAAGATCCATAGGTCAAATAAGATAAGAAAACTCATTGTCTACATGACTCTAAAGATGGTGTTCTCAGCCATTAGATTATTTTTTTCTGGCTTTAAACACAAGTAGAGACTTAATTTAATTTATTAATCTCTAATAAATGCCATTTAAAGTTACTGGATCAGAATTATGATAAACATATCAGAATAATTACATAATAATATGTTATGCTATTTTAAATACATTCATTATTATCTTATTTTATCCTCATGTAATCTAGTGAGTTACATTGAAACATTTACTAAATTTATTTCTAGTTTATTATCATTTCCATTTTTATACATAAAAATTTAAAATAATACATTAAATTTCTTAATCAGAGTCAAAGTTAATTAGAAGTTAAACAGGTATTTTATTAAATTTTCTTTTTTCCCTTACATTAAACATAGTTTTCCCCTCATACAGTATAATTATATATATATATATATATATATATATATATATATACTCTCATTAGAAAAGAACAGATAACAACAAAATAAAATACAATAAGATAAAAAAGAAAACTATGACTTTGAAGTTGGGCAAGCCAAGCCAACAGAAAAATAAAATAGCACACGAATAAGAGACCTACTTGTTATACATTTATAAATAAATTCTATAGAGTACTACTATAACTCAAAGCTATAACTCTGAATATAATTCAAAGCTATAGTGCATGTACAGAGGACTTAGTGCAGACCAGTATAGGCCCAGTGCATGCTGCTTAAGTCTCTGTGAGCTCATATGAGTTTTGCTCACGTTAATTTAGAGGGCTTTGTTCTCATGATGTACCTTTGTCTCTCTGTCTCCCTCACTCCTTTTGCCTTCTCTTTTTAATGGGGTTCCCTGAGCCCATACAGGAGAAATTTGATAGAGATATCTCCTTTAGAGCTGTGTGGTCTTTCTCTCTGTGTAATGTCTTGTTGTGGGTCTCTTCCTATCTGCATCTCTCTGGTGATGGCAGAATGGCATTTGGAATCATTTTATCGTTATACATTTATTTTTTAGACCACTAGTCTCTTCAGAGGAAACAAATATGTCAAAATCAGGCCTAGAAAGCTGATGTAAAAAGGCAAGCTCTAAAAATGACAGAAGAAAAGAAACTTTTACTAACTTACGTTATGATGAGGGATCTGTGAAGAAGAGATAGTAAATATCGGATTGAAGGGGAAAGGCCAAAATACACCACACCAGAAAACAATATGGGAAACTGCCCATATTTGGCATTGTAGAAGTAGTTTGTGGGGGAAAGGGGAAAAATGCTGCAATGTTTTCTCATCTTCAGTTTTGTTCTATTCAGCATTACATTCCACCTTTCATGCAACTGCCATGAACTAATGACAGCAGTTATTTTTGCCTTTTGTCCCCTGTAGGTTCTGGCATCCCCGTGAACCCAATCTTCCGGAAGAACGGTGTGTTTCCATAGTTTACTGGAATCCTTCGAAATGGGCCTGGAATGATGTTTTCTGTGATAGTAAACACAATTCAATATGTGAAATGAAGAAGATTTACCTATGAGTGCCTGTTATTCATTAATATCTTTAAAGTCCAGACCCACCAAGAAGCCATAACTTCTTGCCATGTACATCTGACAGAGGCCATTCTTTTCCTAGGCACCCCTCTTTACTCACGACAGAATGAGTCCTTTCTCCTTCTGATGGTTAGAATTTTGTCAACTTGACACAAACTAGAGTCACCTGGGAAGTAAGATCTTTAGCTAAGGAATTGCCTCCATTAGCTTGACCAGTCAGCATGTCTGGGGGCATTTTCTTGATTAATGATTGTTGTAAGAAGGTTCAGGGGGTGAGCAAAGCTGTAAAATCCATGAAGAGCAAGCTAGGGAGCATCATCCATCTCTGCCCTCAGGTTTCTGCCCCAAGGTCTTGCCCTGGTTTCTTTCTATGAACTTCTGTTACTTGAAAGTATAAGATGAATAAACAATTTCATCCAAGTTGCTACTGGTCAGTCTTTTTTTTTTTTTTCAAATCAACAAAGAAGCAAACTAGGATAACCTCTACCTCTTTGTTCTGTTCTTTGAGTTATCATTCACTTGTTTTTTTTTTTCTCTTTTTGTTTCATACTTCTACAAACATTCCTCTTTCCAGATTGTATGGTTGAGCTATTAGAAGATTTACAATACAGTACTTTTTGAAAACCACTTCATTCTCAAAATGCAAAATCCCCTGGTGAAGGTTGTGGCTATGGCTAGAGACATGATCATTCAGGGACCTGACAAAAACTCAAATCTGTTTTCTTGGTGACTTACTCACATGGCTGACACCTTGGTAATCATTATCATCAGTCAGCCCCTCACATATAGAAATCTCTACAAGGTGATTTATGTGTGCTTCAAACACAGGAGCCACCTTCCATCTGAGAAAATGACCCCAAAAATCTAAAGCAGATGCTCACAGCCAGCTTTTTGGTGTGAGCTGGGTCCCCAATGGAGGAGTTAAGAGATAGGACTGAAGAAGCTGAAGGGATTTGCAACCCCATAGGAAGAACACAATATCAATCAACCAACCAGATGCCCCCCCAAAGCTCCCAGGGACTAAAACACCAAGCAGAGAGTATACATGGAGCAACCCATGGCTCCAGGCACATATGTAGCAGAGGGTGGCCTTGTCAGGGATCAATGGGAGGAGAGACCCTTGGTCCTGTGAATGCTTGATGCCCCAGAGTAAATGAATGCAAGGGCAGGGAAGCAGGAGAGGGTGGATGAGTGGGAGATAACCCTCATAGAAGCAGGGGGAGAGGGGATGGGATAGTGGGTTTGGGTGGGGCATGGGTACTGGGAAATATATTTGAAATGTAAATAAAGAAACTATTCCCCCCCAAACCAAACAACACAGAAAAATCTAAAAAATCATTTTTCATGGGGCAGCTTCAGAATCCATATCCAACTTCTATTTCATACAACTAAAGAAGATACATCCTCAAAGTGTCAATAACAGAGAGTGAGAGTCTGTGGGGGACCTGCTTGGAACTTGGTGATCCCAGCTCCCCTTTTAAGAAACAAAACAGGTATAACAAGAGGGAAGAGAATTAAAAGTTCTTTGCTGGAAAATGTTTCAATCACTAATTAATAACTATTACAAAGAATGTATAAACTGTCACAATGAATTAGAAAAAGACAAAAATGAATAAAATATTTGGACAGACATGCCTTAGAAGGATAGATACATACATTCAACAAATATTATTTTATAGAAATGTTCACTTTCACTTGTAATTTGAGAACTGCACATCAAGATCAGAACATGCACACCTGCTTAGGAAAGTATGAATGGACATTTTCTTATGTAAACATCATCGAACTCTAAGTTTATGATGTGTGTATACCAAAAGTTAAAGGTGTTCCTTGTGAAAATTTTAGGGAGGCTTTTTAGGAGGCAAATACTAGTCATATATCTGGTAGAGAGAAAAAGTATAGCACAGTGAGCAGTTCTGTGTAATGGTCATGTTAGGACTGAAGAGTGTATATGCAAGGTGTCAGAGCACATAAGCATATGACAAAAAAATCCAATTTCTTTGTAGGATCATGATGCTCATGCAACAATTGTCAAATGAAATAAAATAAAACAGTGTCAAAAGAATAGTATATGATAGTCTCCGGGTCCCTCTGAGATCAGTCTGCACAGATCACCTTGTGGACTGAGGAGGGTGAGCAGTGGACTGAAGAAGCAACAGAGCTTCTGGGACAGGCAGAAGCCACACAGCTTCTGGGACAGACCCCCCGTTTCTGGCTGCAGAAATCCAGGCACCTTTCCCACCAGAGGAGAGGTGGCTGCCCGGGAGGGCTGTGACCCTGCAGAGCAGGTAAGGGAGCCATCTTGTCTCCAGGGTTCTTCTGAGACCAGTCTGCGCAGGTCAGCTTGCAGACTGCAGAGGATGAGCAGCGGACTGCAGAAGCAACAGAACTTCTGGGACAGGCAAGAGCCACACAGCTTCTGGGACAGACCCCCATTTAAGGCTGCAGAGATCGGGCACCTTCCCCACCAGAGAAGAGGTGGCCGCCCAGTAGGGAGGCAACCCTTAAAGCAGTCTGGTCCAGTGAGCACACAGACTGCAGAAGCAACCCATCTTCTGGGACAGGCCCTGTTTCAGGCCTTCATCTTCAACCAGGAGGCAAGTCTGAATGCCAGACCTCTGTGCACCTTCCCTGTGAGAGGAGTGCTTGCCTGAAGAGAGTACTCTGATCACTGAGACTCAGAAGAGAGCTGGACTCCTAGGACAGCTGACAGAGGCTAACAGAATCACAGGAGGAACAGGCCCAGCCAGAGACAACTATAACAACTAACTCCAGGGATTACCAAATGGCAAAAGGCAAACGTAAGAATCTTACCAACAGAAACCAAGACTGCTCACCATCATCAGAACCCAGCACTCCCACCTCAGCCAGTCCTGGATACCCCAACACACCGGAAAAGCAAGATTAGGATTCAAAATCATATTTCATGATGCTGGTAGATGACCTTAAGAAGGACTTAAATAACTCACTCGCTAAAGAGGTAGAAGTCCTTAAAGAATCAAAGGAAAACACTGCTAAACAGGTAGAAGTCCTTAAAAAGGAAAAACAAAAATCCCTTAAAGAATTACAGGAAAACACAACCAAACATGTGATGGAATTGAAGAAAACTATCCAAGACCTAAAAAGGGAAGTAGAAACAATAAAGAAAACCCAAAGAGAGACAAGTCTGGTGATAGAAACCCTAGGAAAGAAATCAGGAACCATAGATGTGAGCATCAGCAACAGAATAGAAGAGATGGAAGAGAGAATCTCAGGTGCAGAAGATTCCATAGAGAACGTGGGCACAAGTATCAAAGAAAATGCAAAGTGCAAAAAGATCCTAACTCAAAACATCCAGGAAATCCATGACACAATGAGAAGACCAACCCTAGGGATATTAGGAGTAGATGAGAATGAAGATTTTCAACTTAAAGGGCCAGCAAATACCTTCAATAAAATTATACAAGAAAACTTTCCACACCTAAAGAAAGAGATGCCTATGAACATACAAGAAGCCTACAGAACTCCATATAGACTGGATCAGAAAAGAAATTCCTCCCGACACATAATAATCAGAACAACAAATGCACTAAATAAAGACAGAAGATTAAAAGCAGTAAGGGAAAAGGTCAGGTAACATATAAAGGCAGGCCTAATATAATTACTCCAGACTTCTCACCAGAGACTATGAAAGCCAGAAGATCCTGGACAGATTTATACAAACCCTAAGAGAACACAAATGCCAGCCCAGGCTACTGTACCCAGCAAAACTCTCAATTACCATACATGGTGAAATCAAAGTATTCCATGACAAAACAAAATTCACACAATACCTTGCCAAGAATCCAACACTTCAAAGGATAATAAGGGGAAAACACCAACACAAGGTCGGAAACTACACCCTAGAAAAAGCAAGAAAGTAATCCTTCAACAAACCTAAAATAAGACAGCCGAAGAAGAGAATCCCAACTTTAACAACAAATATAAGTGGAAGCAACAATTTCTTTTCTTTAATTTCTCTTAACATCAATGGTCTCAATTCCCCAATAAAAAGACATAGACTAATAGACTGGCTACACAAACAGGATCCAACATTTTGCTGCTTACAGGAAACCCACCTCAGGGAAAAAGACAGACACTACCTCAGAGTGAAAGGCTGGAAAACAATTTTCCAAGCAAATGGTCCTAAGAAACAAGCTGGAATAGCCATTCTAATATCAAAAAAAAATTGACTTTCAACCCAAAGTTATCAAAAAAGACAAGGAGGGGCACTTCATACATATCAAAGGTAAAATCTACCATGATGAACTCTCAATTCTGAATATCTATGCTCAAAATGCAAGAGCAGCCACATTCATTAAAGAAACATTAGTAAACCTCAAAGCACACATTGCACCTCACACAATAATAGTGGGAGACTTCAACACCCCACTCTCACCATTAGACAGATCCTGGAAACAGAAACTAAACAGAGACACATGCACAATAACAGAAATTATGAAACAAATGGATTTAATAGATATCTACAGAACATTTTATCTAAAACAAATATATATATATATATATACCTTCTTCTCAGCATCACATGCTACCTCCTCAAAAATTGACCATATAATCAGTCACAAAATAGGCCTCAACATATACAAAAATATTGAAAATTTCCCATGCATCCTATCAGATCACCATGGACTAAGGCTGATCTTCAATAAAAGCATTAATAATAGAAAGTCAGCATTCACGTGGAAACTGAACAACACTCTACTCAATGATAACTTGGTCAAGGAAGAAATAAAGAAAGAAATTAAAGACTTTTTAGAGTTTAATGAAAATGAAGCCACAACATACCCAAACTTATGGGACACAATGAAGGCATTCCTAAGAGGAAAACTTATGGCCCTAGGTGCCTCCAAAAAGAAACTAGAGAGAGCATACACTAGCATCCTGACAGCACACCTAGAAGCTCTAGAACTAAAGGAAGCAAATTCACCCAAGAGGAGTAGGCAGCAGGAAATAGTCAAACTCAGAGCTGAAATCAACCAAGTGGAAACAAAAAGAACTATTCAAAGAATCAACCAAACCAGGAGCTGGTTCTTTGAGAAAATCAACAAGATAGATAAACACTTAGCCAGGCTAACCAGAGGAAACAGGGACAGTATCCTAATTAACATAATCAGAAATGAAAAAGGAGGCATAATAACAGATCCTGAGGAAATCCAAAACATCATCAGATCCTAATATAAAAGGCTATACTCAACAAAACTGGAAAACCTGGATGAAATGGACAACTTCCTAGACAGAAACCAGATACCAAAGTTAAATCAGGGTCAGATTAACGACCTCAACAGTCCCATTTTACCTAAAGATATAGAAGCAGTCATCAATAGTCTCCCAACAAAAAATTTCCAGGACCAAATGTGTTTAGTGCAGGGTTCTATCAGACCTTCAAAGAAGACCTAATTCCAACTCTCCTCAAACTATTCCAAAAAATAGACAGAAGGTCCTCTACCCAATTCGTTCTATGAAGCCACAATTACTCTGATACACAAACCACAGAAAGATCCAACATAGAAAGAGAACTTCAGGCCAATTTCTCTCATGAATATCGATGGAAAAATACTCAATAAAATCCTCACAACCCGAATCCAAGAATACATCAATATGGTCATCCATCATGACCAAGTAGGCTTCATTCCAGGGATGCAGGTCTGGTTTAATATATGAAAATCCATCAACATAATTCACTATTTAAACAAACTCAAAGGCAAAAACCACATGATCATCTCTTTAGATGCTGAGAAAACATTTCACAATATCCAACACCCCTTCATGATAAAAGTCTTGGAAAGATCAGGAATTCAAGGCCCATACATAAACGCAATAAAAGCAATATAGAGCAAACCAGTAGCCAACATCAAACTAAATGGAGAGAAACTCGAAGCAATCCCATGAAAAACAGGGACTAGACAAGGCTGCCCACTTTCTCTCTACCTATTCAATATAGTGCTTGAAGGCCTAGCCAGAGCAATTCGACAACAAAAGGAGATCAAGGGGATACAAATTGGAAAGGAAGAAGTCAAAATATCACTATTTGCAGATGATAGGATAGTATACTTAAGTGACCCTAAAAATTCCACCAGAGAAGTCCTAAACCTGATAAACAGCTTCAGGGCAGAAGCTGGATATAAAATTAACTCAAACAAATCAATGACCTTTCTCTACACAAAGGATAAATGTGCTGAGAAAGAAAGTAGAGAAACAACACCCTTCACAGTAGTCACAAACAATATAAAAAAATACCCTGGTGTAAATCTATCTAAAGAAGTGAAAGATCTGTATGATAAGAACTTCAAGTCTCTGATGAAAGAAATTCAAGAAGATCTTAGAAGATAGAAAGATCTCCCATGCTCATGGATTGTCAGGATTAATTTAGTTAAAATGGCTATCATGCTGAAAGCAATCTACAGATTCAATGCAATTCCCATTAAAATTCCAACTCAATTCTTCACTGAGATAGAAAGGGCAATTTGCAAATTCATCTACAACAATAAAAAACCTATGATAGCAAAACTATTTTCAACAATAAAAGAACCTCTGGTGGAATCACCATGCCTGACCTCAAGCTGTACTAGAGAGTAATTGTGATAAAAACTGCATGGTACTGGTACAGCTACAGACAGGTAGATCAATGCAATAGAACTGAAGACCTAGAAATGAACTCACACACCTTTGGTCACCTTATCTTTGACAAGGGAGCTAAAACCATCCAGTGGGAAAAAGACAACATTTTCAACAAATGGTGTTGGCACAACTGGCAGTTATCATGTAGAAGAACGGGAATTGATCCATTCTTATCTCCTTGTACAAAGCTCAAGTCTAAGTAGATCAAAGACTACACATAAAACCAGAGGCACTGAAATTTATAGAGGAGAAAGTGGGGAAAAGCCTCAAATATATGGGCACAGGGGAGAAATTCCTAAACTGAACAGCAATGGTTTGTGCTGTAAGATCAAGAATTGACAAATGGGACCTTATGAAATTGCAAACCTTCTGTAAGGGAAAAGACACTGTCAAGAACAAAAAGGGTCACCAACAGATAGGGAAAGGATTTTTACCAATCCTAAATCTGATAGGGGACTAATATCCAATATATACAAAGAGCTCAAGCAGCTGGATTCCAGAAAAACAAATAACCCCATTAAAAAATGGGGTACAGAGCTAAACAAAGAATTCTCAACTGAGGAATACCGAAAGGCAGAGAAGCACCTGAACAAATGTTCAACATCCTTAATCATCAGGGAAATGCAAATCAAAACAACCTTGAGATTCCACCTCAATCCAGTCAAAATGGTTAAGATCAAAAACTCAGATTACAGCAGATGCTGGCAAGGATGTGGAGAAAGAGGAACACTCCTCCATTGCTGGTGGGATTGCAAGCTGGTAATCCACTCTGAATATCAGTCTGGAGGTTCCTCAGAAAATCGGACATAGTATTACTTGAGGACCCAGCAATACCTCTACTGGGCATATACCCAGAAGATGTTCCACCTGGTAATAAGATCACATCCTACACTATGTTCATAACATCCTTATTTATAATATCCAGAAAGAACCCAGATGTCCCTCAACAGAGGACTGTATACAGAAAATGTGGTACATTTACACAATCGAGTACTACTCAGCTATTAAAACAATGAATTTATGAAATTCTTGGGCAAATGGATGTATCCTGAGTAAGGTAACCCAATCACAAAAGAAGTCACTTGATATGCTCTCACTGATAAGTGGAAATTAGTCCAGATACTTAGAATACCCAAGATACAATTTGCAAAATACAAGAAAATCAAGAAGAACGAAGACCAAAGTGTGGATACTTCATTTCTTCTTAGAACAGAGTGCAAAACACCCATGAAAGGAGTTACAGAGACACAGTTTGGAGCTAAGACAAAAGGATGGACCATCCAGAGACTACCCCACTTGGGGATCCATCCCATAATCAGCCACCAAACCTAGACATTATTGCATATGCCAGCAAAATTTTGCTGAAAGGATCCTGATATATCTATCTAGAGGGAGGCTATTCCAGTTCCTGGCAAATGCAGAGGTGATGCTCATAGTCATCTCTATGATGGAACACAGGGCCCCCAAAGGAGGAGCTAGAGAAATTACCCAAGGAGCTGAAGGGGTCTACAACCCTTTAGGTGGAACAACAATATTAAGTAACTAGTAGCCCCAGAGCTGGTGTCTCTAGATGCACTAGTAGCAGAAGATGGCCTAGTCGGCCATCATTGGAAAGAGAGGCCCCTTGGTCATACAAACTTTATGTGCCCCACTACAGTGGGATGCCAGGGCCAAGAGTTGGGAGTGGGCGGGTAGGGGAGCAGGACTGGTGGAGGGTATAGGGAACTTTCTGGATAGCATTTGAAATGTAAATAAAGAAAATATCTAATAATAAAAAAGACTATATAAAAACAATAGTATATGATGAATCTGAAATCACTTATGATGTGTATGTAATATATATAGAACACAAAGATTTGTACAGCCATTGACTGATAAACTTCCTTCAAGGGAGGCCATAGAAATTAATTTTTTTCTAATTCCTCCCATATCACTTTTATGACTTTTCTTTTTTCCAATTTTATTAGATATTTTCTTCATTTACATTTCAAATGCTATCCTGAAAGTCCCCTATACCCTCCACGACCCTGCTCCCCTACCCCCCCACTCCAACTTCTTGGCCCTGGCGTTTCCCTGTACTGAGACATATAAAGTTTGCAAGACCAAGGGGCCTCTCTTTCCAATCATGGCCGACTAGGCCATCTTCTGCTACATATGCAGCTAGAGACATGAGCTCTTGGGGTACTGCTTAGTTCATATTGTTGTTCCACCTATAGGGTTGCAGATCCCTTCAGCTCCTTGAGTACTTTCTCTAGCTCCTTCATTGGGGACCCTGTGTTCCATCAAATAGATGACTGTGAGCATCCACTTCTGTATTTGCCAGGCACTGGCATAGCCTCACAAGAGACAGCTATATCAGGGTCCTTTCAGCAAAATCTTGCTTGCATATGCAATAGTGTCTGGGTTTGGTGGCTGATTATTGGATGGATCCCCAGTTGGGGAAGACAGCCACAAGAACAGTAAGGCATGACTTTTCTTTCCCAACTTCATGTGCTCCTTCATTCTTACCCCCATGTTCACACTGCTACCTGTATGTGTGTTTGTGTGGAGCCATCTACTGGAGCATGGGTAGCCTCACAGGAGCCACATCTCTGAAAATTATGGGCTCTTTTCTTCCAGCAGCCATCACTGCCAGCAGCTTGTAGGCAAGGACTGATACCTTGTGAACTCTTTCCAATCCATGCTTGATCTTGTAGAGGTCTTGAGCATGAAGTAACATATGTTGTTAGTTAATATGTGCAATGGCTTGTTCCCTGCAGTCATCCACTACTGGTTTTCACAACCTTCTATTCCATTTTTCATAATGATCTCTGAGTTTGGGCTTAAGAAGTGTGGTATAGGCATCCAAATTAGGACTGAGTATTCTGCAATCTCTCTCTCTGTCTCTGTCTCTGTCTCTGTCTCTGTCTCTCTCTCTGTCTCTCTCTCTCTCTCTCTCTCACATCTCCTCCCTCTCTCTGTCTTATGTCCTCCCTCCCTCCCTCCCTCCCTCCCTCCCTCCCTGTGTGTGTCTGTCTGTCTTTTTCTTCTTCTTCTTATTTTTTTTTTTTTAATTTTTAGAAAAGGTCTCACTATGTATCTATGGCTGTCCTGGAACTCACTATGTAGACCAGGTTAACCTTAAAATCTCAGAGATCCTCCTGCCTCTGTCTCCTTAGTTTAATTTTGTACATGTAGCTACCCAGTTTAACTAGCACTGTTTATTGAAGTGGCTGCCTTTTTGCCAATGTATATTTTTGGCCTCTTTGAAAAAACTCAGGAGTGTGGACTTATATCTGGTGACTCAGTTTTACTCCATGGATCAAAGAGTCTGTTTTTATGGAAGTACCATGTTGTTTTATTGCTATAACTCTGCCATATAACTAAAAACCAGGGACGATGATTCTCCCACATTGTTACTCAGGATTATTTTAGCTGCCCTATTTCATGTTTCCATATTAAGTTTAAGATTATTTTCCCAATTTCTATGAAGAACTGCACTGACATTTTGGTAGTGACTGCATTGAACCTCTGGGTTGCTTTTGATAGAATGACCATTTTCACAATATTAAGCCAACCAATCCATGAGCATAGAGAAGGGGTCTTTCCTTCTTCAGTTTCCTCAGTGTCTTAAAGCTTTCACTGTACATTCATTTTTTACAACAATGATGACAACAAAAAATAAGCTTATATACCAATCTCTTGTTGGTTAGATTTAGTCCATAATTTTTTGAAGTTATGGAGAATGGTATTGTTTCCTTGATTTCTTTCTTAGTATATTTATTATTGGAATATATAAAAGCTGCTGTTTTTTGTGTGTCAGTTTTGTATCATTCTGCTTTGATGTTTTTGGGCTTTAATAGTTTTGTGATTGAATCTTTAGGAAATATATATATATGTGCATATACATATACATATGCATATATATATATATATATATATATATATATATATATATATATATATATATATATATTAATATTATCCCCTTTATTGTCTCCTCATGATCAAGCCCATGTTAAACAGAAGTGGAGATAGTGGACATCCCAGTATCACTCTTCAGTGGAAATACTTGGAGGGTTCTCTCTGTTGAGTGTCTGTAGACTTATTATATATTCTCTTTATTATGTTGAGATATTTCTTTGTTATGTTTATTTTCTTAAGAATTTTATCATGAGGAGATGTTGGATTTTGAAAAAGGTCTTTTTTTATTGGATATTTTCTTTATTTACATTTCAAATGTTATCCCCTTTCCTGGTTTCCCCTCGGAAAAATATCCTCCCCTATCCCCTCCCCACTCCTCCTGCTCACCAACCCACCCACTTCTGCTTCTTAGCCTTAGCATTCCCCCACACTGGGACCTAGAGCCTTCATAGGACAAAGGGCCTCTCATCCCATTGATGTCTGACTAGGCTATCCTCTGTTGCATATGCAGCTGGAGCCATGAGTACCACCATGTGTGCTCTTTGGTTGGTGGTTTAGACCCTGGGAGCTCTGGGGGTACTAGATAGCTGATATTGTTGTTCCTTCTATGTGACCACTAACCCATTCAGCTCTTTAGGTCCTTTCTCTAGGTCCATCATTGTGGACCCTATGCTCAGTCCAATGGATGACTGTGACTATTGTTGATGCCAAGATGTCCTTATAGACAGGAGCCCAGTATGGCTGTCCTCTGAGAGGCTTTACCAGCAGCTGACTAAGACAGAAGCAGATACTTATAGCCAACCATTGGACTGAGATTGGGGACACCTATGAAACAGTTAGGAGAAGGACTTAAGGAGCTGAAGGGGATTGCAACCCCATGGGAAGAACAATATCAACCAACCAGACCCCTCAGAGCTCTCAGAGACTAAGCTACCAACCACCAAGCATACATGGGATAGTCCATGGCCCCCACTACATACATAGCAGAAGACTGTCTTGTCTGGCCTCAGCAGGAAAGGATGTGCTTAATCCTGTAGAAACTTAATGCCCCAAGGAAGGGGGATGCTAGTGGGGTGAAGTAGGAGTGGATGGGTGGGTAGGGGAGTACCCTCTAAGAAGCAAAGGGGAGAAGGAATGGGGTGAAGAACTTGTGGAGGGGGGACCAGGAAGGGGAGCAACATTTGGAATGTAAATTAATAAAATAATTAAAAAGAAAAAATCTAGACACCAACAAACCAAATAATTCAATAAAAATCATAGGGTACAGAGCTAAACAGAGAATTCTCAACAGAGAAATTTCTAATGTCCGAGAAGAACTTAAATATCCTTTATCCACCAAGGAAATGCAAATCAAAATGACTCTGAGATTTCATCAGTTACAAAGAATAAATTTAGGGTTAGGGTGCTTGCAGATAGATAAATATTCCATGCTTTTTCTCATATAAAGAAGCTAGAATTTTCAAAAGGGGTGAAAACACAAATGGAATACTTGGGAGGAAGGGGGTAAACATCAGGTTGGTTAGAAGAGAAGGCAATGGGGGGATAGAGATAGCAGTGTCTGTGTAGATTATATAATGAAATTGCTAATTTTCCTGGTAGTGTCAAAAACAGATCCACCTTACAGATCTTGACTGTGGCTCTCATTTTAATGTGATGGATATTAAAACATATGTAAACAAAAATATCATAAACAATCACAAGCAAACTATGATATAGCAAAAATTTCTTTCTAGTGTTTATGTACAGAGAACAGACATAGAGGAATTGGGAAAAGTTGGCATTGAATGGGTCAGCACCATGATGGCAGACTTTTGCCTTCAAACATGTAAGGAGTGTGAGATAACAGAGCTGAGCTGAGCTCTGAGAGGATTTTTTCCAGGGATTTGAGAACCATTTTCCTTTCTGCCCTATGTTCTTTCTCTATGTCTCACTATCTCTCTAGACACCTTCCTCTTTGCTGGTGACTCATCAAAGTCATACTGGAAAATTAACAATGTGTTTCACAATCTGCCCTAAAGTGCAATTTTGCTAAAAAAAAGTACCATCTTGCCATGAGCAGTCAAGCTTCCTGTTGTTTCTGACTTCCTGCTTATCTTGAGTTCTGTTCGGAAGCCCTCATATGTAATCCTACTGCTCCACTTGGAGATCTCAACTGTTTCACCCTGAATATCTTCAGACAGCACTCTGGAGTTTACCAATAAAGCTGCCTCTTATAGTGAACCCTGGGCAAGTAAGAAACTCACAGTGTGAATCTAAGAATCATTAGAAGTTTTTCATGGTTTTATTTAAATCCATGTATTTAATTTTAAAATTAAAATATAACTACTTAATTTCTCCCCTCCATTTCTCTTCCTTCCACCCATTCTGTGTATTCTCCCTCTCTCAAATTCATGGCTTCTTTTTTGGGTCATTATTAGCTAATATATATGTATACATCATATACATATAGCCATGTATATATATATATATGTATGTATATATATATTACATATATATGCATATATACATAATACATTATATATATAAATAGTCATATAAGCACAGCTTGTGGAGTCTGTGTGATGTTGCTTGTAGGTATGTGATTTTAGAAATGGTCACTTGGAATTTGATAATCAATTTGAAGGCTTATCCCTGGGAGAAACTAATTCTCACAGCAGTTGTTTAGTTGCTATTTGTTCTTTGTTTAGGAGTGGGGTGCTGGAGACTAGCACCTATTTGATAGGATGTCCATTGGTGTTGTCACTGTTCCAATTCTGTTTAGGGAGCTGTATTATTGAGGTCCATGGGAGCAACTTCTCTGTAATTCTAGGACACATGATCTCGCAGCAAGTTGTCTGATCTACCAGCTTTTATAGGTTTTCCAGTACTGTGATGTTCCCTGAACTTTAAGTGCAGGAGTCATCTTGTAGATATATTTATTTGGTATGGGCACATCACATCAGTTCTTTGCATTTTTATCAGTTGTGGTGTTTTGTAACGGTCTCTGTCTACACCTGTATATAGCTTAAAGCTGCTTTGTGAGTTGAAGGGTGAGAGCTAAGGATAAGTATTTCTCTTCTGTTCTATTCAAGCACCCCAATTTCAGGAAAGTGAAGGAGAGATAGAGATATTTTTTAGAATACTTTTGTCTTGTATCTACAAAACAAATCTTTCTTGAAGATATATAATTTATCTATGCTAATCTATGAAGCTGTAGTTCATGAACTTTTAATATCTAGTTATGTTGACAAATCAAACATCACATTTCTGTCTTTTTTATTTTTTGGCAACATCTGCATTTTTTCCCTTCTAGAACAGAGTCTCTTCTTGATGCTTAATTTGTTAAAATATTCTGAGCCTGTGAGTAGCCTGTAGTAGCAATTCTGCTATTCTTATGTACACTGTTTTTGTTTTCCTTGTTTTTGAGGCTGTGTTACATTATTTAGTCTGGAGGAAATTAAACTTAATATCCATCAACCTCAGTCTTATGGGTGCTGATATTAAAGAAGTTAGACACCATGTCAGTTTCTATTTTTTTTTGAAAAATTATCTTAGTAAATAGATCACAATCTTCCATACCATACAAAAATCATTTCAAAGTGGAAGATTCTATGCATACTACTGAGGGAGAAGAGAAAGCATCAGTCTTATCCAACTGTAAACCCTGGCAAGAGATGCCCAGCGATGCAATATTAACACTGGTGCTATGGGAGTAACAAACCACGTTCTGATTGGACGTAAAGTCTACTCTACAAGATAGAACACATGACTGTTAGTGTTAACAGGGTTCCAAATCCATGGCTGGATAAGTCATAGACCCTGGGGGAAATTCTAGTACTACTATTCTGCTAAAAGGACATAGTATTAAACTACTACCTAAGATCTTACCATCATAATCATAGGTTAAACCCTCATCAGAAAAGCATCTTTTTACAGTAGATGATAATTAATAGAAATTCACAACTGATCCACACACAGAGAATAAGAGATTGTGTAGTGATTGGCTCTAAATATGAAATGTATATCTCATACTGTCTTCCTCCAAGGCTCATGGATCATCACAGAGGAGGAGGCAGAAAGATGGAAAGAGCCAGAGGGAGTGATGTCTGTAGTTAAACAGTATTTGTCAGGTGTGACAGAGCAGTTGCTCACATGAACTCAACAGCTGGGACTAAAAGCACAAGCCTTCCATAAGACCAAAGCAGCTAGAATCCCAGCATGAAATCCTACCCTTTGCCCTTTGCCCTTTGCCCTTTACCCTTACAGTTGGTGACTGGGAGAGGGAGAGCCAGCCACTTTCTTTCAGTGATGTGGACCCAGAGGCTACCATGCTTCAGTAGGTCTTGTGACACTTATCTACATGCAGGCAGCACTAGTGAACTCATCAGATTCTAAATTAAGGAGGGCAAAGGTGTGTGTGTGTGTGTGTGTGTGTGTGTGTGTGTGTGTGTGTGTGTATGCAACAGTGTGGTGAAGAGACAACAGAGAACAGAGTATGAGAATATATTTACTATCTATCTGATAGAATTAATATCCAGGATACATGAATAGCTCAAATAATTAAACATCAAAAAGCAAATCATACAGGCAATATATGAGTAGTACATGGACAATAAATACATGAGAATATATTCAACATCCTTCAGCATCATATAAATGAAAATCAAAGTATCACTGAGAAGCCTGGCATGGTGGGGTTTCTCTCTTTCTCTCTCTCTGACATAAAGTTGATAATTTCATTAGAAAATTTCAGCTCCTTGTGACAGGAGTCAAATTTAAAAATAGGAATAATTTTTTTTAATCAACCCAGCCACCTTACAAGATAGTCAAAAAGGGTTCTAAGTAGGTTTTATATGTAATTCCCACAGAAAGGCAGCTTCTCTTTTACTTCCTGGAAAGAGATTTTTGCTTCTCTATAAACTTTTTTTCTTGAAATTCAGTTATTGTCATTTCTTTATGTGTGTGTGTGTGTGGGTGTTTTGCTTGCACATGTCTGTGCACATGGTTCAGTGCCTACTGAAGTCAGAAGAGGGCATCAGACCTCCTGAAACTGGAATCACACATGGTTTTTAGCTGCCATGTCAGAGCTAGGAATGAACCAGTGTCCTCTAGAAAAGCAGACCATGCTCTTAACTGTTGACCCATTCTTCCAGTCCCTGCACTTAATGTATCTTGCCATCATACTTAGAGTCATTCTTAAGCAATATAAATAAACAAACAAAAATAAATGAAAAAATTAAGAAAAATGACTGTTTTCTACTTAAATTAGTACCGAGAAAGACTATGTAGTGTTATGGAGTTCTTCAAGGTTTTATGAAATGCATAAAAATTACAAATGTCATGGTATGTTTTTGGTCTAAGAACAACGAATGAAGTACCTTTTAGGAGAGGCATAGCTCACTGGAGTTTTAGAACCACTGTACCAAGTGGATGTCACCTGTTGATTTCAAGATAGGAACAAGGCTCTTTCTCAAATGAAGAAGTGGCATTGGTGCCTTTGTAGAGAAGAACACACCGGAGAAAAAGCAAGTAAAGCTGTAGTAGGGAGTACTTATTTAAGCTAGAAGGTCTGACTGTAAAGGGCCTTATTGCTGCTATTGAAAAAAAGGAAGTCAAAGTAGCTTTCTTAGCACTGTCTTGTTTGTGTCAAATAGCCTTGTCTCTCACAGCCACTGTGAAACTGAGGCTCACAATCCGTAGATGAGGACATTCTGTTGGACAGAAAGAGCTGCTGGTCAATTATATTGTCTCTTATTCTTGGGATCATTTTTGGTGTATTTAAAACAGCATGTTCTCAAATACAGAAGTGGATGCACACAGTCATATATATGATGGAACACAGGGTCCCCAATGGAGAAGCTAGAGGAAGTACCCCAGGAGCTGAAGGGGTCTGCAACCCTATAAGAGGAACAACAATATGAACTAACCAGAACCCCCAGAGCTTGTGTCTCTAGCTGCATATGTAGCAGAAGATGGCCTAGTCAGCCATCATTGGGAAGAGAGGCCCCTTGGTATTGCAAACTTTATATGCTCCAATACAGGGGAATGCCAGGGCCAAGAAGTGGGAGTGGGTGGGTAGGGGAGCAGGACGGGGGGAGGATAGAGGGAACTTTTGGGATAGCATTTGAAATGTAAATTAAGAAAATATCTAATAAAAAAAGACTTTAAAGAAAACAGCATGTTCTCAAAGGAGCACTGAAACAGGCTGTCTGCCTCACTTCTTGCAAACCATTCCACTTGAATTTCACTAAAATGTTATTTTATTAGCCAATAAACACACTTACTTATTTATTGTGTTTATGGTATACACATGCCTATGTGCATAGAGTCCTCCTCTATGGCTCATCCTCTGGTCTCTTAAGACAATGTTAAGCTCTGAACTTGGCATTTGTAGCTATGCTTGTGGTCAGCAGGTTCTAGCACAATCCTCCTGTCCCCGACACTGTGCTTTTCCAGCACTCCTCCAGGTTCAGAGGCCCACTGTGTGACATTTTACGTGTGGTGCTGAGGATCTGAGCCAAATCTTTATGAACCATCTCTTTCAGCCCTTTGAGAAATCCTTTTAAATTTATCACTGGATTTCCAGGTAAGATGGAATTGTGGCCTGTTCTTGGTATCTGGGATGGTGCCTAAGAGGTGAGGTTTGTGCANTCCAGCACTCCTCCAGGTTCAGAGGCCCACTGTGTGACATTTTACGTGTGGTGCTGAGGATCTGAGCCAAATCTTTATGAACCATCTCTTTCAGCCCTTTGAGAAATCCTTTTAAATTTATCACTGGATTTCCAGGTAAGATGGAATTGTGGCCTGTTCTTGGTATCTGGGATGGTGCCTAAGAGGTGAGGTTTGTGCATTCTCTCATAAAGTCAATCTTCCCACATAGCATTTCTACTGAAAAATTGTGCATATGTAGTTTATAGTTACTGCTAGTGTTCTTTTTAGCTTACTAAAAATTGTATATACTTAAGATCTGAGTGTGATGGGACATATCTATAATCCGAGAGTCACTCAGAAGGTAGGGACAGGCATATTATCAATTAAACCAGCTTGGGCTTTATCTCTGGCACAGAGAGACCCTGTGTCAAAAACAACCAACCAACCAAACAAACAAATAAAACCAAAAAACTTCCAAACCAAGCAATCAAACCAGACTGAAACAGCAGCTCCCCAAACACCTACATAAACAGCTGACACAACTTCAACAATTACAAAAGTGGACACTCCATAGAAAGGTGTTATAAAGTACCAGCATCACATGATCAATTTTAACTCATGAATGAAACAATTTTGAATTAACTTCAAACATATGTACTTCTTCTATTTACTTGACAGAGAAGCAACCAGCATATCTCATACTGGCATGCTTACTATGCCTGCAAATGGTCGAGAAACTTCTACACTACAGTGTTTAACACACACACCACCACCTTCCCCTGCCATCATGCTCCTCTGCATGAAAACCACAATAAGAGCTTGCTTGAATATGCTCTTCTCAGCTAGGCCAACCTGTACCAATCTGTCTGCAGCTATACCTCTAGCACCCACCTCTAGCACCCTCTGTATCCTTTCCCAGCTCTCTCTAGAAACCTATCTCACACGGAGCCTGGGACCACTATTTATTCAATAGCTTACCAAATAATGTAGCTATGATACAACCAAACATTTCTCAGATGACTTAGCAGTTTTTGTCTCTTCCACAATGTGCTTATGATAGCATGATCGGCTTGTTATGTGTGTCACTGATTGCCAATTTCCCAAACCACAAGGCCACAACCCAGAGGGCCACATTGGGGATTTATCTTCTGGAGGAAATCCTGCATTGTTGACTCTTCTGATGAATGTATTCGACTCCCTTTTGTTGAATGTTATGAACCTTCACTATGTGTGGGTGCCTGGCTTCTTCCTCTTCCTGTTATTAGGTGTAATGGCTTACACATGTTGGCCTTTTCTGTTCTGAGTACAGAATGGACTCATCTGACCACAATCGCTTGCCTTATGATTTCTTGTATCTGTTATTTAACTTTACAAAAACAAAACACTATCTATCTATCTATCTATCTATCTATCTATCTATCTATCTATCTATCTATCTATACTGGAAATATGTATGTAGTATTCATAAGAAAATAATACATATTTTAATGTGCATAATCAGAATTATTTGATGATTGAGATTCATTGAAAATGGATGACATCTATAACATTTGTTTTATGACATATAAATTATTTCCTCTCTGAATAATTGTGAGTCCATAGTAAGCCTTATACATTCAAATAATAAAATGTTTCATTGTCATAATGAAATAAATTATTTTTGTTACTGAAGTAAAATTTGTTTTTGGAGCCCTGTCAAGGTGTCCATTTTGCCTTTTACCATTTGTAAAGATTTCTTAGCTTAGAATCCCATATTTTCAGTTTTATCTCTGATTTTGTTGCTGCTTCCCCCTTCACAAACTTGCTGTCTTTTATCTAGGAAAATTATGGAATTTAGCTAACAGGCCCATCACTTTGCTAATTTTGACACAAGAATAATACATAATAAGATCTATGATCTTACTTTCTCCAAGACTCCCATGATGCTAAGGAAAAAAATCAGGAAAGGCGTTATATGCTGTACAATAGACTTTAAGAAATATGTTTAAGCTGCTGGGTATTTATGATAATGGGGTTCAGCCACAACAACAGAGCTATAGATGCATGGTGTATATTTATTCTCAAGAGTATATGGAGGCTATATGTGCAAGATCCCGTTGTTGTGGGATCCCTTCTCTAAGTTTGGAGGAGGCTTCTCTCTTGCTGTGTCCCAGCATTCTAGAAGGAGTTGGGGAAAGAAGGAGAAGGAGTAAGGAGAGCGAAGAGGAGAGAAGGGACTAGGGAGAGGGGAGAGGGGAGAGGGGAGAGGGGAGAAGAGGGTCAGAGGAGACAGAGTTCTAAGCATGATAATTTTATCATAAGGATTCCCCCCTTACGGACTTAGCTAACTCTAACGACCTTCTTGGGTTACACCTTTAAACACCAACAGAAGTGTTTATGGCTTCAACAAATAAAGTTTGGAGGAACACAAATATCCATTTTTTAATAATCCTGTAGGTGGAGCCAGAGATCACAATAGTGTCTATTATACAACCTTTTCTTCCTTTCCCTTAACAAGCCTACTTTCATTTACCTGAGAAAGTGTTGAAATCTAATCAGTGGCTTGACCAACGTCTTCCTCTGTTTTAAAGCAAAGGATTTCATGTCTTCACATGGACCATGTGCACAAAATCTATGTTAAAAGCTTTGTTCATTGTCATCTTGAATACATCTCATTGAGCTAGAGAACTTTCTAAGCCTTATTTTACCTCAAACTACCTTTGAAAACATGACATATGAGTAATAAAAACACATTGAGAAATCTTACATGACACACTTCTGGAAGTTTCTACTGACTGTTTTGGGGTTGCTTTCTCAATTTCCTTTTCCTCTTTGCTCCCTCTGTTCTAGTACATTAGAGGAAACTGTTTTTAAGATTTATTCTTTTTTACTTGGCTCTCTTGTACTGAACACTTACTGATCTTATCAGAATAGAGCAGATATATTGATGTCCAGTCTTAAATGTTTCTGAAGAGATACTTGTGATGGAAATATACACTCTGTGCAAGAAGTAAAGAGCAGACTGGAATCTCTTGACACACATAATGTGGCTGGAAGAATCCCAAATGAAATGTGAGTCTCTCTCTTTATCCTTCTATCTATCTATCTATCTATCTATCTATCTATCTATCTATCTATCTATCTATCATTTATCCATCCATCTACTTCCCCCTCCTACTTTCTTTCTCTTCTCCTCTTCCTTTCTTCCCATGATCCTCCTCTTCCTCCTTCTCATTCTCCTCTTCTTTCTCTTAACTCTTCCTTCTTCAAGATAAAGTTTTGTTACATAGCAAAGGCTGATCTTGAATTTTCTGTGTAGCCTGGGATTATCTCCAACTTGACCTCCCTTCCTCCAACTTCTGAGGGCTGAGTCTATAGTTGATGTGTGATCATGCTCAGCTCTTTTCTCATTCAACTAGATGAAGTATTTATGGCTATGATTTAAAAATGTGAATTGATGACAGTATAAAGATTTAAGATGAGGGGGTTAGAACACAATGAGGATGGCATTGATGGATACAAAGGACATGGCCGATTCCTGGTAAGCTGTGTAACAGATGCTAAGACCAAGGAAAGGAGAGTCTAAAATCAGATAGAAGCAAGAGGGGAGATAAAGTATATTTTAAAAAGAAACAAGATAAAATGAAAAGGAGAATTAAATACTTTAGAAGATTCCTTTGACAAGAAGGGAGAGAAATAATATATAGAACACATAGACATAGGCTCATAGTATGCCAGAGACTCTACCTGGTTTCCTGATTGATTTAAAGGATGTTACTGGACCTGTACTGTGAGACTGTTAAATAATGCTTTGTTATAGTAATTATATTATATGACTATAACCAAGCTATTGATGCATCTTTTGGATAAGACATGACCATTGCAGCCATGAACTCCTAGCAGCTGTGGTCACCTGTGCAAGACTTGGCATAAGATTAAACTAACAAGATCAGTCAACATTCCAGTAGACAGCACTTAGTGGTCTCAGTGGATTACAGAGACAAAGCAGCCAAGGAGAGAACTTAAAAAGGGAAGTGGGAACATGTAGGGGATTCCTGGGGATGGGAGAAGGAGGGTGAGATGGGGGTGGGGCTTGAGGATGGCTATGATACCAGTACCTAGATGTTTGGAATTATCAAGTAATAAATAAGAAGATGTTCTAGCAATAAAAATATTGGAAAATGTTAAATTATGCTTACAATTTAAATCTTGCTTAATCTCATCAGTCTACTAGAGGTAACTTCACCAGGACCATGCTCTATCAAATAACCTGTTTTTTTTTCTTGTTTCTTTGGTTGTGTGTGTGTGTGTGTGTGTGTTCTGCTTGCTTGTTTTTGGTTACTATTTTTGCTGGGGATTGGAAACACTGACTATCACATGCTGGAGAAGTAAGTGCTCCACCCTGAGATATATATACCCAGCCCTTTCTTTAATTTTAATTTCTTCACAGACTATCACTGTGTTTCCAAGGTTAGATTTGAACTCCTTTCATAATCCAGGTAGCTCTTGAATTTGTAATTCTCCCCTCACCTCCTGAGTAGTTGGTATTATGTTCCTGTTGCACCAGACATGACAGAAAAAAGCAGTGCAAGAAGTATTTTTTTATACAAATAAATGCAGTTATTCCTGGGTCATGGAGTTCTAGACTGAAGTTGTTACAGCCAATGTAGTGCACTTACAAACGGATAAATGCTGGGCCAGCAAGGTGGCTCAGTAGGTGAAGAAGGCACCTGCCATCAAGCCTGAGGACCCACACAGCGCAGGGACAGAACAAACTCCCACAGGTTGTCTTCTGACTTTCTCACGTGTACCAGGGTGCGCATGCGCGCGCTCGCTCACAAACACACACACACACACACACACACACACACACACACACACACACACACACACACATGAACATACATAGCTAAGAGTGAATAAATGCTGCTCATTGATGCTTCTCAGGGTTTACTTTGCCTTCCTACTCACAGCAACACAGCCAGCTCTCTCCTTGAGTACTTTCTCTCAGCCACGCCGACACTGCATGTTTTCAATGTGCTTTTTGAATAGATATGAACATCTTGCCACAATATTTCAGTTCATAGTTCCTGGATGGGGCATACTTTCATTTGTTTGGTGACCACTTATAATTTCAACAGACTAAATTTACCGCTTATTGGCCAGACCTCCCAGTGCTCCCAGGGGCTAGAGCACCAACCCAGGAGTGTACAGGGGTGGGGGCTCCAGGGCTCCAGAAGCATATGTAGCAGACCATGGCCTTGTCTGACATCAACGAGAGGGGAGGCCCTTGGTGCTGTGGAGGTTTGATGCCCCAGCTAGGAATATGCTGTAGCGGTGAGGTGGGAGTGGGTAGGTAGGCGGAGGAGCACCCTCATAGAGGCAAAGGGGATGGGGAGAAGGCAGATGGGATGGGAGGGTAGTGGAGGGGTAAACATGAAGGGGGATGCCATTTGAGATGTAAATGACAGGAATGATTAATTTTTAAAAAAAAATCACAAGAAATGTAAAAGTAAATAAATTACGCAATAAACTGAAAAAAACTTATTGCTCATAATTTGCACAGTATTTTAATTGATTTTAGAAATCATATGTCTTCAGTAGTGATATTACAAGAGCTTTCTTCATGCACATGAGTGTGTGTGTGTGTACCTGTATTACACTATGTTATATAGAAGCTTTGGTTTTTATGACTTTAATGTTCTGGTGTTCTGCTTATAAAAACATTTCTTTATAAAAACAGGTTTATATTTTTCTTTGTTAGTATTTGGTTTAGTCACAGGAAATAGTTAAGTCTCCTGGACTCCTAAAATACTTTATATGCTATCACATTTCGGCTGCTCCCGGATAATCTTGAATTCCCTCATCTTATGGCAGAGAGGAGACTAACCTGTATCCCTTTTTGTTTCAGCAAAAGGGGCCCGACATCCCCAGCTGATCTCTTGGGTCTTCGCTGTTGTTTCCATCTCGTTCCTTAGTGCTTGCTTTATCTCAGCTTGTTTGGGTAAGCTACTAGCCAGAGTGAAGCTCATTTTGATTTATCTTCCCAAAGAATTTTCAACATGCATTCCCGAAGCCTCGCTTTTCCTCAGCTTATCCACACACTACACATTCCCCGTTTTAGGCTTACTATCAGTGCTGCACATTTGATTTTTTTTTTAAATTTGTATGAGACTGCTCTGCTTGCTTCTAAAATAATCACTTTGCTGAGGTATAATTGACATATTAAAAACTCTAAGTATTAAATAAGTCCATATCAAGATTGGGAACAAATATGTATCCATGAAGCCATTGCCACCACTAATGTCATAGAAAATCTTGTGTTTTCGGACATCAAGCTATGAGGTTATGACTGAATTAGTATGTTGTAGGCCTAAGACAAATAGGCTGGAGGAAAGAATAAATAGTGGCAGCATAGACTCTGATTATGTAACTCCTAATCTAATATTGAGGAGGATATTGCAGAGTTATAGGGAAAGGTGTGTTTTGTTGAATTAATTTTGTAGGCTTCATTGATTATATTTAATAAATAAAATAAATTTAATAAGTGACATCTTACCATGAATACACACACAGTGTCAACCTAATTGGTTGTTAGGGAAGTAAAACTGCAATTCACAGTGAGTCGCTTTTGCAGAAACACCAGGATGGTAGTGACTCAAAATACACAGTGTCTGATGACGAAGGTGCAGGAAACTTGGATCTTTGAGGCTTAATGGGAAGAGAGAGCTTAAAGTAGGAAATATGTTTGGAGAGCTTTCCCATGGACCCCATTTATCATGCGTGCACACAAACACCGGCCACCTCACTCTGAGGCACACATACCTTACAGAAATGTGTACTTACTCTCCTTAGGATTCAAGGTCAAAGATGCTCATAGTAACGCAGTTCACAGCAGCCTAATACTGGAAGTCATGAGAGTGCTAGAAGCCAAAGAGATCAGGGTGCTTTACTCCATGGAGACAATTGGTCACTGTCCAGTTATGAAAATGGATGGAATATAATTTTATTTAGGCAGCAATATTGCTTCAGGAACAGTGCTGGGCCTAAGAGAGCACCAATGGATGCAGAGCATTTGAATCTTTTCATAGAAAAGTCTAGAAGAAGTCATTCTGATTTGTATGGTCTAAGCTGAAACTGTGATGCAAAACACAGCTACGGAATGAAAGAATGGGCTGTGCTGGGATATTATGGCTACCTGAAATGTTGACAGTATCTTATTTTTTGAACTTGGCAATCTTTACCAGAAGTAGTCACATTACACTAATTTACTAACCTGTACATTTATGGTTTTCTTTTTCTTTTTTTTTTTTTTTTTACTTTTCAATATTTGATTATTTTCCAAAGTAAAAATATTACTAAACTTGTGAAGTTCACAAAACTTTGTGGAATTAGCCAGGGGGGTTAACACAATCCCCACTCTTATGCAAATTTTGGTGAAATTAACTGAAATCATTGTGCACCTAAAAGGTTCCGAAAGTTCCAATGTAAATCATAGACAATATGATCATAAAATATTAGCTTTCATTGAATTTACCTGGGATCATGAAATGGCATAGGAAAGAAAGAGGGTGTGAGGACTTTAACTGTGAGGGGAGGATAAAGGTGGGGAGATCAGCCCACCAAGAAAATCAACTGCTTTTCCTGTTAACAGTGACTCATCATTACTTTTTAAGCTGGAAAAGAGGAAGCCTGGTGAAACTGTCAGACTACCACACAAGACTGACGTGCATCCGAGAGGAGCCACAGGCTGGGGCTACAGGTAGCAGAGTAAACCTCTTTATCTGCTTCCATCCAGCCTTTAGAGAGCATCTGTCAGAATGAGAACTGGCTGCAAGAACGAATACCAGTCAACTAGGATAGAGAAGTTACTCATGACTGTAATCAATTGCTGTAACACATTATTAATGTGTGTGTGTGTGTGTGTGTGTGTGTGAGCGGGGGAGCTTATGCTGGGGATCAAACACAGGCCTTGTACATGCTAGGCACTTACTTCACATTAGCAGAAGTTGTTTTTTGAGACGCAGTCTCACTATGTAGCCCAGGTTGGCCTGGAACTAGGGACATTCTTGCTTCTGTTTCCTAAGAGCTTAGATATCAGGTCAGTGTCATTATTCCTAGACTGTGGGCATTTTTGACATCTGAAATATAAAAAGAACTTCATTTGATTTTTCCCTGACTCAGATATGTTGTGAGATCAGTTTCTTCCCCCTGAGATACCTATTTCTTTATTTATATTCTGGAATTTATAAGGTTAGAAAGAATTAAACACTTGAGTTTTACATAGTTTGTTTTTCTTACAAATAGAACATCCTGTAAAATGCTTTGTTATAGGAACCTTTTGCTTAATTTAATTTACCCCCCCAATCTCTCAATTCTTTTCTTTATTTGATGAATATCATACTCAGGACTTTTCACATTCTAGGAAAGTGCTTTACCATTGAGTCACACTGCTATCTTGGGAAATATTTTATTTTATTATTATTATTATTATTATTATTATTATTATTATTATTATTATTATTATTTGTTTTTCTAGACAGGATTTCTCTGTGTAGCCCTGGCTGTCCTGGAACTCACTTTGTAGACCAGGCTGGCCTCGAACTCAGAAATCTGCCTGCCTCTGCCTCTCGAGTGCTGGGATTAAAGGCGTGCGCCACCACGCCCGGCTGAAATATTTTAAATACAAAAGCAAAATCCATGTAGGGACACTGAGTATCTTTTGAGGTAATACTTGAAATAATATGACTGTGAACCTGTCACAAATTAAGTGCTCCTTGGTAACTAACATCTATGTCAATTCTCACCTGAGGAGGTACCTGGACCTGCTGTCCTGTTAGCTGGAGAGCCTTCCAGTCTAACTGTTACTTTCCTCTTAATGACAACCAGACCTGGCATGAGAGTGAGAGGAACTGCTCAGGGATGAGCAGTCATCTGGTGACCATCAACACCGAAGCAGAACAGGTATGTATTAGCTTAGTCCATCCTGATGCTCTCTATTTATTTATTCTATTTGTTTTATTCTATTGCTGTGATAAACACTACAACAGAAAGTAACTTCAAAGAGGGAAGGGTTTATTTCAGCTCACAAATTAAGAGTCCATCATTGAGAGAATTTAGGGTAGAGATTCATGCAGGAACTTGAAACAGAAACAAAGGAGGAACACTACTTTCTGACCCACTCAAAGACTCAGAATTAGCTTAGGTGCTTTTCAGCCCAGGACACCTGCCTAAGGAATGGTGCTGCCCACAGTAGGCTGGACCCTCCTACATCAATTAACAATACACACAGTTCCACACAGACATACCCCAAAGCCAATATGATTTAGATATCCCTCAACTGAGATTCCCTTCTCAGGTAATTCTAGGCTGTGTTAAGACCACCAGTTATTCTGTTGCTTTAATTCCCTTCATAGAGAAGAAATTTCTTGGCTCTCTAATGTTGTTTCTTCATCTTTCTGATCAGCCTGGGAAGCCTTTTCTTCCTCTCCCAGTTTTTCCTTTTCCTTTCCCCTTTCCCTTCAAATCAACCCATTGATTTTTCAACTACATGTTTCCTAATACAAAGTCCAGTACATTATAGTGTTCTTTACCCTCTTTCTAGTAATATTGCATACCTGAGAGATTTTGTATAGTAAAATGCATATTTTCTTCTTTTTAACTTGAAAATAAGTTCTTCTCTTATACAACATATTATAACTACAGTTTTCCCTCCCTCCTCATCCCCTAGCTCCTTTCTTACAAGAACACCAAGCTAATAGCCATAACATATACAAGAAGGACCTGGTGCAGACATATGCAGGCCCTACACATGATTAGAAATATAAGTACTATATATGTTAGAAAATTGGTCAGTTTTTTTCCTATATGGCCAATTTTTGGTCTTTCCAGACCTAGAAACCCATTCGTTCCTACTCTGCACTCCCTAGTCTATGACATTGGCTCTGCTAAGGCTCTTTGAGCACACTGGGGTGTCAGCACTTACTCTAGTAAGTTACAGGTCTTCCAATGACTCCCACTTGATGGAAGGCTCAGACTATACTTTCCTTACTCTATTTCCAATTGTCTGTGAAGAGTCAGGCACAGAGTAGGACTCCTGAATATATAATTACATGAGTAATTAGTTAATCAGGACCGAAATGGATTCTTGTATATGGAAAATAGTTCTAACATGTGATATTAATTCTAAATAAGTGCATTTAAAAGTAACTTCAGCTTTTTAAGAGCTGAAATTGCTCTTTTTTGTGTGATACATTTTCTATATGTGCCCTACCTAAGCTTCTGATTTCCATTGGTCAATTGAATTTCTTTAGGGATCCTGTCTCCTTGACTGCCATGAATAAGTTTTCCAACTCTTCAAATAATTAAAATCAAATGAAATATGCAATTAAAGGGTTTTTTATTTTATCAAAAATAGATTTTTAAAAATATAATATATCATGATTGCAATTTTCCCTTTTTCTGCTCCTATAAGCTCCTCCATACCCCCCATCCACTCCAGATAAACCAAATTTAGGTCTTTTATTATAAAAGAACAGGCTTCTAAGAGATGACAACCCACGACAACAAAATAAAATATAATAAGATGAAGCAAAACACAGCACACTGAAGTTGGACATGGCAACTCAAGAGGTGGCAAAGAGACCCAAGAGCAGGCAAGAGAGTCAGAGATCTGCTCATTCTCAATAGCTAGGAGTCTCATAAAAATACTAAGCTAATAGTTATGATGTATACACAGAGGTACTGGTATAAGCCCATGTTGGCCCCGTGCTTCAGTGTAAGCTCATGTAGGACCTGTGCTCATACACAACTTCATTTTTACAGTGATCCTATGTAGCAGTGGAATTGTCAGAAGACTCGGGGTTTGATGAGGTTAAAGCTCCCCCTATCATACTAAGCAGATTTGAAGACAAGCTTGTCTGATATGGTGATGTTGATGCTTAGCTTGTGATCTCATTGCCCTCGTGCCTCCTTATCAGCCTAATGGACATCTTGAAAGTGCATTTACTAAAAAATAAAAAATAAATAAAAAAACAAAACATGTATATATTTTGTATGCAGAATTTTGTGACCCAGCTTTTGGATAAACGATTTTCTTATTTCCTGGGACTTGCTGATGAGAATGTGGAAGGCCAATGGCAGTGGGTGGACAAGACACCATTTAACCCAAACACGGTGTGAGTATATTGGTTGGGGCTAAGGGCAGTTATAAGCAAAGATGAGAAGGGTGGCAAGGAGAACTCATTTTAGAGTAGGGTACACCAATGTAACTGCTTACTCAGCAGATCTCTGTGTGCTGTGATCCCACTGCAGAATAACCCTATGACTTCAGCGCAGTGTTTATGAAAGAACAGACATGATGAGAGTAATACAACAAGGGTTTCTTAAGATTACCATTTAGATAGACAATAGTATAAGAGCTAAAATCATTTTGAAAGAGTTTTAACCTGTTAATTTTCTTTATTGAAACCACAGTAATATAATAATATAATACCACGTGTATAGGTTGAATTTCCTAGAAGCCATGAGAAGAAAGTAAAAAAAAATGTTAGACATGGTGGCTCACATACATAATCCTTGTATTTATGAGTTGGGATTGAGAGAGATGATAATTTGAGACAACCCTGGACTACATTGTGAGTTCTAGGGAGGACTAGGTACATAACAGACAATGTTTTGAATGAAAAACAACAACAACAACAACACACACACACACACACACACACACAGCAGAAAGACAAAAAAAGGAACAACTTGTAAAACTTATGGTAATAATACATTAACTATCAAACACAGTCAATCCATGTGTACTTAACACTCAAAGGACATCTAAGTATGGAGAAACCACATTTCTTCCTTTCTCTTTTAAAATCAGTGTTTTTTTTTCACCTCTGAGAATTTTATACAATGTGTTTTTCTCATATTTGCTCCTCTCCCACCCAGCATTGTGTCATCTTCATTTTCCCACCCAGTTTGTGTTATCTGTATGTTCTTGGGTATATGGTAGTAGGTCTATCTGAGCCACACTCTAAACATTGACTCTCCTCCTCCTCCTCCTCCTCTTCTTCCTCCTCCTCCTCCTCCTCCTCCTCCTCCTCCCAGAAGTTGTCAATTCCCATGGCCAGGGATGGGACTTGGTGCCCACTTCCACTCTCCATGCTGGGATCTGATTTGCCTTGACCTTGAACAACGTTAGTGCATGCTGCTACAGTCACTGTGAATTTGTGTGTGCAGCTGCCATGCTGTGTCTGGATTACACTCTTTCCTTTTAGTCATCCATCTCTTCTGGATCTAACTTTTTTTCATTAAGATTCCTGAATTTCTGGGGTAGGGGATGTGTTACAAATATCCCATTTAAAGGTGAACATTCTTTAGTCTCTCATTTGTACCATAGCCAGTTGTGGATCTCTGTGCTAATTTTTATTTGCTGCAAACAGAAGTTTCCATGCTGAGGATTGAGAGAGGGACCAATCTATGTGTATAATGTTACGTCATTAGGAGTGTGGTTAGTACTGTGTCCAGTTAACAGACTAATAATGTAGGTTCTCCCTTGGGACCTGGGATCTATACCACAAATTCTTGAGCTGGCAATGGTGTCAGATAATGGGTTCATCTTGTGGTGCAGGATTTAAATCCAATAAGAAAGTTCATTACTTCTATAATGTTCATTTCACTACTGTACCAGTTGTGATGCCTTGCCAGATAGCTGTTATTATAGCTTGTCAGGTTTATAGCTGAGTACTGCTTACCCTGATAGCATTCACAGCACTTTCCAGCACTGTGAAATCTAGTCAGTAGGAACAAAGCTTCCAAGCAGTACCAACTTTATTTTTGTGACTCAAGCATGTTGTTGGCCATACTGTCAAGTTCTGGAGTGTAAACATTAACATTGGTAATAGGTTGTAATATTTAGGAGTCTATTGAACCTCATTGGCCAAAAAATCCAAAGGAGGTAACCCATTCTTGGCACTAGTATTTTAATTTGTTAGCTTTGGGTATTTAAAAGGAATAACTTATAGGGTGACTTAATTTTAAATCTATCATCTATCTATCTATCTATCTATCTATCTATCTATCTATCTATCTATCTACCTATCTATCTCTGTCCTTATGGGTTATTTTACTCAGAATCATTAGTTTCAGCCCCATCCTGTAAATATTATAATTTGATTTTTGTTAACAGCTGAATAATATTTCATTGTGTAGACATACCACATTTTCAGTATCTGTTCCTCAACTGTTGGACATCTATGTTATTTCTATTTCTTGACTATTATGAGTAGAGCAGCAATGAACACGGATTAGGAAGAGTCTCAATCTACAGGAGGATGTAGAGTCTCTCAGATATATGCCCAAGAACCGTATAGCTGGATCATAGTAGTATATATTTCTAGCTTTTTGAGGAAGCTTCATATGGAAGCTTTCCATAGTGGCTGTACCAGCTTGCACTCCCACCAGCAATGAACAAGTATTCTCTTTTCTCCACATGTATGCCGGCACTTGGCAACATTTGTTTGTTTAGATCTTAGGCATTGTACTGGGGCAAGATAAAAAATAATCTAAATGTAGTTTTATTCTGCATTGCCCTGATGGCAAAGAATATTGAGCATTTTAAAGATTTTTCTCTGCCACTTGTATTTCATCTGCTGAGAGCTCTCTGCTTAGTCCCAATCCTCATTTGTTTTCCCTATATTTACCCTTTTTCCATTTAGTTCTTTGTATGTTCTAGATACTAGTCATCTGCCATATAAGCTGATAAATGTCCTCTCCCCACCTGCAGGCTGTCTCTTCCCTTGAATGATGGTGTATAGAAGTTTTTCTACTTCCATGAAGTCGCATTTATTAGTTATTGGTCTTAGTGCCTTTCCCATTGTTCAGGAAGTCCTTCCCTGTGTCAATAAATTCAAGAGTATTCCCCACTTTTTTCCTCTGTCAAATTTAGGGTATCAGGTTTTATCTGAGGCTCTTGATTCATTTGGAGTTGTGTCTTGTGCCAAGTGAGAGGTGAGAACTCTGTTTCATTATTTTTGCACATGGCTATCTAGTTTGGCCAGCACCATTTGGTGGAGATACTGTATTTTCACCTAACTTCACTGTTGGCCTCACTGTGAAAGATCAGGTAGGTGTATGAATGGAGTCTTATGCATGCATCTTTGATTCTATTCCATTGAGCAGCAAGTCTGTTTTTATGCCAGTACTGTGATGGTTTGTTTTTGTTTTTGTTTTGTTTTATTTTGTTTTAAAGCATAGCTCTGTAGTATAGTAGTTTGAAATATGAGGTGGTGATACCTTCAGATTTTTAAAAAAAACTCTTCAGGATTGTTTGGTTATCCTGGGACATCCATGCTTAATTTAATTTTAAATTTAATTAAAGTGAATTTAAGTTTGATTTTTTAAATTTCTATAAGAATTGCCTTAGAATTTTGATGGAGGTTGAGTTGAATAGGTGATCACTTTTGTAGGGATGATCACTTACACACCACGAAAGGGAGACCTTTTCATCTTCTGGCATTTTCTTTATTTCCTTGTTAGGGTTTTAAAGTTTTCATTGTATGAGTCTTTTACTTGCTTCATTAGACTTATTCCAATTTCTGTGGTTAAAGAAATGAGGGCTATTGTGTATAGTGTTGCCTCCCTGATTTCTTTGTGTGTTTTGTCATTGTATATAGGAAGACTACTGATTTCTATGTGTTAAGGAAGCCACACTTTAAGCATTCACTAGCCACACATGACTGGTGACTCAGTGCAGCACTTGGCAACATTTCTTCTGTTTCTCTGGACTGCTCTGGGATAAAATACTGTCTCACAGTTCTGCTTCTCTTTCAGATTCTGGCAAAAGGGGGAACCCAATGACTTTATGGAAGAAGACTGTGTTGTCCTTGTTTATAAGCATGAAAAATGGGTCTGGAATGACTTTCCTTGTCACTTTGAGGTGAGAAGGATTTGTAAATTACCTGGAATAACATTCAATTGGAAGCCCTCGAAGTGATCCTTATGATGAGGATGGAAAGATGAACCTATCAGACCCAGGGGAAGTGTTCATGCATCATAGAAATAGAGAACACACTGGGTCATAGAGCACTGTTAACCATGAGAATGTTTTTCATTATTTTTGTTTAAATTTAATTCAATATACATAGCATAACTTGTGCTCTCTCTCTCTCTCTCTCTCTCTCTCTCTCTCTCTCTCTGTGGGGGCATACACACTGGCATGCACACACATGTTAATGCACACATATGTTTAAGATAGTGAGGTTTCATGTTGTGTTTTGGTAGAGAGAATGATCATCATCCTATGGGATTCAGTTTTTAATTGTTGCTTCCTTGAGAGTTTTTTAAGAATTTACTTTTCAGTTGGTATGTTTTTGTTATATATTTAATGAAAGGATTAAATAATATAACTTTTTGTCATTTTTTTCTTGCCCAAAGTATTGTCTCTTAAAATTCAAACTTACAGCAGATAAAATGGTGGTAATAAATCATATTTTATTCTTCTCTGGTACATTACATTGTGAGAACAGTTTCCCTTTACTTTTCCCAATCTTCTCTACCACCACTGTTTTAGATCTACTCCTCCTCTATTTCCCTTCAGAATAGGGCATGCCTCCCAGGGATGTGTACTGAATATAGCATAACAAGTCACAATAATCTAGGCACAAATCCTCATATTAAGGCTGGATGAAGCAACCCAGTAGGAGAAATAGGGTCCCATTTAAACCTAAATCTCAGTTTAAAATTTTAACAATTTTATTAATTGAGATTTCATTTTCACCTTTAAATAGTTACTAAAGATCTTCCAGAAAAACAGTGTAAAATAGGCTTCAGTGATAGTATTGCACAGGTAGAAAAGAAGAATATAGACCTTTTAACAATTTTCTTCTTTGTCCATTCTACCTGTTGAGTCAAAGCCGGTGGTCACGTGATGACCTAACTTAATTGTAATGGACAAATTTCAACCCCCCCTTTAACTGAGAAAACAAAGTCCCAGGAAGCTAAAGAGCTCCCATTCTCAATGCTTGTTCATGGCTCACATCTAGCTTTTTCTGGAGATGAATCCTATTTCCTTTGTATGTTTAGTAAAGTTAATGGAGATAAGCTGGCCTTTTTACTTGCTAAGGACTCAATTTTCTTAGCTCCACTCTATTGGTGTTTTCATTTGGAATCATAAAGAGACCACATTTTTCTTTCAAAAACATTTTTTATTAGATATTTTCTTCATTTACATTTCAAGTGCTATCCCGAAAGTCCCCTATAACCTCCCCCTGCCTGCTCCCCAACCCACCCACTCCCGCTTCCTGGTCCTGCTATTCTCCTGTATTGGGGCATATAATCTTCACAAGATCAAGGGCCTCTTCTCCCAATGATGGCCAACTAGGCCATCTTCTGCTACATATGCTGCTAGAGACATGAGCTCTGGGGGTACTGGTTAGTTCATATTGTTGTTCCTCCTATAGGGTTGAAAACCCCTTCAGCTCCTTGGTACTTTCTCTAGCTCCTTCATTGGAGGCCTTGTGTTCTATTCAATAGATGACTGAGAGCTTCCACTTCTATATTTGTCAGGCACTGGCATAGCCTCACAAGAGGCAGCTATATCAGGTCCTGTCAGCAAAATCTTGCTAGCATATACAATAGTGTCTGAGCTTGGTGGCTGTTTATGGGATGGATCCCGGGTAGGGCAGTCTCTGGATGGTCCTACCTTCCATCTCAGCTCTACACCTTGTCGCTAATACTCCTTCCATGGGTATTTTGTTCCCCATAACAAGGAGGAACCAAGTATCCACACTTTGGTATTCCTTTTTCTTGAGTTTCATGTGTTTTGCAAATTGTATCTTGGGTATTCTAAGTTTCTGGGCTAATATCCACTGATGAGTGCATATCATGTGAGTTCTTTTGTACTTGGGTCACTGCACTCAGGATGATATCCTCCAGCTCCATCCATTTGCCTAAGAATTTCATGAATTCATTGTTTCTAATAGCTGAGTAGTACTTCATTGTGTAAATGTATCACATTTTCTATATCCATTCCTCTGTTGAGGGACATCTGGGTTTCTTCCAGCTTCTGGCTATATAAATAAGGCTTCTATGTTTCCTTATTACAAGTTGGAACATCTTCTGGGTCTATGCCCAGGAGAGGTATTGCTGGATCTGCCGGTAGTATGAAGTCCACTTTTCTGAGGAACTGCCAGACTGATTTCCAGAGTGGTTCTACAAGCTTGTAATCCCACCAGCAATTGCAGGAGTGTTCCTCTTTCTCTACATCCTCTCCAGCATCTGCTGTCACCTGATTTTTTGATCCTAGCTATTCTGACTAGTATAAGGTGGAATCTCAGGGTTGTTTTGATTTGCATTTCTCTGATGATTAAGGATGTTGAACATTTTTTTCAGGTACTTCTCAGCCATTCGGTATTCCTCAGTTGAGAATTCTTTGTTTAGCTCTGTACCCCAATTTTTAATGGGGTTATTTGTTTTCTGGAGTCCAGCTTCTTGAGTTCTGTGTATATATTGGATATTAGTCTCCTATCAGATTTAGGATTGGTAAAGATCCTTTCCCAATCTGTTGGTGGCCTTTTTGTCTTATTGACATGAGACCACGTTTTAATTCATTTATATAAATTTTTCTAATGTTTAAGAGCTGTACTATTGGCAAGAAAGTCACTGAATTGACAGCCTACAATTATGATGTTTGTACCACTAGTGGTTCAATTGTGACTTACCATGAGAAAATCTACTGGGGACTATGGAGATGGATCGGTGGTTACAATCGCTTTGCTCCTCTTCCAGAGGTCCTGAGTTTGGTTCCCAGTACCTACATAAGGTGGCTCATAGTGGCCCACAGCACCAACTTTAGGGTATCTGACACTTTCTTCTGGTCTACACAACACAACTTCGTCTGCTTATATGACATACACACATGCACACATACATGTGCACACGTACACTCATATACACACACAAATAAGTAAATAAACATTTAAATGAAAAATACTGTTTTGGTTTTGTTTGAAATTTGATTTGCTAATATTTCATTCATCTGAGATGAGAATTTCCAAGGAACAACTTTTAAATTTTTCTTTGCCTCACCCCCTCACCTCCATTTTGAAAGAAAGCAGCTACTTTGTAAGTTTGTTAATGATTTTCTGGGTTAAATGTAGAGCATTAATATTTGGTTCAGTGTGACAGTGTGACATGTGTTTGGTGTGTGTTTGTGATAAAGTTGGTACATTTAAAAGAAGTAGAACTAAGTACCTTTACATTGGATTGGACACATTAATTAAATCATAAAGCACAAGAGAAGTTGAAATAATTTTATGCATTAATGGAACTTGTATAGTTAATAATACCCATTTAAATGTACAAATCATACACCCGTCTATGATGAAATCCTGTTGTCAATAAAATATGATCCTCCATTATTTCCTTAACTGTTTTTGCAACTGTTTACAGTCTGTTTTCTGCTGCTAAGAATGATCATTCCTAGTGCTATCACCATGCCTTGGGCTCCCAGCCTCCTATCTTGATGAAAGTAGCAGAGTTTTCACATTCCCACATTTCACTAGTAGGAAATCAGCACACACACACACACACACACACACACACACACACACACACACACACGTTAAAGTGTAAACAGTAGACACGTTAATAAAAACACAAAGCAGTTTATGAATGTAAACATATGTAGGAGGAGTTGGACAATGTGGCCATTTCAGCTGCTACCTGCACTAACTGCAGAGTGCACCTCCCACTCCCACTCTAAAAAGATACTTGGTCAGCTCAGTGGGTCACACATAGGAAGAAGACAGGAGAGTGGGAGAAGGACTAATTGGGAAGAATTCTAGATGGAGAGGAAGGGCAACGAGAGGAGGAAAGAAGGTATGTGAAAATAGCTAAAATTATTATATAATTATAATTTATATAAAATTATATATAAAATCATATATAATTATAAAAAATGTATAATTTTATAAATGTATGAAGCTATCAAACAAGGAAAACAGAAAGGTGAGAACTAAGAGAAGTCTCTCTTCCTCTAGAAAGCCTCATGCTCTAAGCATCTCTAGAGTAATTCCAACCATCAGGTTTGGTTTCTAAGATTTCTTTTCTATATTTTAAACATTTTTTCTTTAGAATTCCATACATGAGTACTGAATATCCACGTGTAGAAAAATGAATCTAGACATGTATCTCTCACTCTGCAAAAATCAGTTCCAAATGGATCAGAGACCTCAACTTAACTGACACTTCCAAACTTCTATAGCAGAAACTGAATAGAATTTCAAGATATAGGCTGCTGTTCAAGGTGTACTTTCATACACCTGGACCTAGGCAAACTCCCTTTGAGTTTTTATTTTTCCATTATTTATATCTAATGCTTAAAGTTTTAGGTGATGGAAACTGTATTTTTCACCACTAGCTGTAAAGGTCATAGATGAATCCTTGAGGACAGAATGCTATCCCCTGAAGCCGTGGGTGTCATCAGATAACCTTTGGAAGCTGTCTCGGGATTTTCCCTGCTCTGCTGCAACAGATCCACATGGTTTTCATACCAATATATTTGAACAATGCCAGGATTTGATTCATGGTTTGGTGTTTTTGTCATTGTTATACTAATTTTCATATAATTACTTCCATGTAGGGATTGATACACTACCTGAGAAAATCTGAATTCCTGTATCTAAGAGGATAGATTACAAGAGAAAGACATACACAAATAAGTTTCATAAGACACAAGCTTATTCAGAAATAAAGAAATGGAAATCTATGTTTTGTTAAGTCTGAAAAAGAAGTGGATAATCCTGGGGGTGGGGTAAAATGTGCAGTTTAGAAAATAAAGCACAACCTATGGCTCATAAAGTAGGGGAACTTGTAAGGCCTGTACAGTCTTTTTACAGGGGCAGAACCCTTGAAACCTGAGAATCTTGAGGGGAAAAGGGGGCAGGGCTCAGGGTTATGGCTTCATTTAGGGAAGAACGGCAGGTAGAAGGCAGGTAGCAGGCAGGCATGACCACCCTGCTTTTGCTACTTTCTGACTTTTCAAGGTGTCATATAGTGAAACAGTACTTCTTGCATCAATCAAAATTCACATATGATTTTCTGGAATGATAGTTAGTGTTCATGCTAAGTATTTCTCTGACTGGAGAAGTTTTTCATCCCTACATTTTTGCACTCTATAGAAAAATTCATAATGAGCATGTATAATTTTTACTAAAAGTAGTATCATCCTGAGAGAAGTAATCCAATTGCAAAAGAACACACATGGTGTGCACTCACTGATAAGTGGATATTAGCTGAAAAGCTCCAAATAACTAGAATACAATTCACAGACCACATGAAGCTCAATAAGAAAGAAGACAGAAGTGTAGGTGCTTCGGTCCTTCTTAAAAGGAGAACAAAATACTCATAGGAACAAATATGGAGATAAAGTGCAGAGCAGAGACTAAAGGAAAGGCCATTCAGTGACTGCCTCACCTGGGGATCCATCTCATATGCAGTCACCAAACCGATACATTATTGTGGATGCCAAGAAATGCATGCTGAAAGGAGCCTGATATGGCTGTCTCCTGAGAGGCTTTGCCAGAGCCTTACAAATACAGAGGCAGATGTTTGCAGCAAACCATTGGACTGAGCATGGGGTCCCCAATAGAGGAGTTAGAGAAAGGACTGAAGGAGTTGAAGGGGTTTTCAACCCCATAGGAAGAACAACAATATCAACCAACCAGACCCTCCAGAACTCCCAGGGACTAAGCCATCAACAAAGGAGTACACATAGCTCCAGCTGCATATATAGCAGAGGATGGCCTTGTCATGCATCAATGGGAGGAGAGGTCCTTGGTCCTATGAAGGCTTGATAGATGCCCCAGTGTAGGGGAATCGAGGGCTGGGAGGTGGGAGTGGGTAGGTGAGTGGAGGAATACCCTCATAGAAGCAGGGGGAGGGCGGTATAATAGTGTATTTCCAGGAGGGAGGGAAACCTAGAAAAGGGGTAACATTTGAAATGTAAATAAAGAAAATATCCAATAAAAAAGTAGTAAAGTGACTATTCTTCAAAAAGTTTGGGCCATGAATGTTGTAATCAAATTCTAATGGTGTCTTTTTTGAGGAATATGTCATTGAGAATATGAATGGTTTATTACTCTATTTTTGTGGCTAAAGTTGTTTTTCTGTAACCTAATGTACAAAACACTACCTTTTTTGAGTTTCAATTGGATTCCCCCATATTCAATTTTCTGAATAGGTAATTTATGTTAAGATAAATCAAATTTTTCCCGGCCCAAGATAGTTTTGGCTCATGTTTCATCACAGCAATAGAAAAGTGAAAACATCCAAAAGTTATCTATCATGATCACTTCAGCTTCATCCTAGAGATGGAGGGATGTCACCAATATATACAAGTCAACAAATGTAATGTACCATGCAAATTAACCCAAGGACAGAAATCACATGGTCTTTGTAGTTTCTTTGTGTACCCTTTGGTGGAATTCAGAATCTTTTAATATGAAGCTCCTAGAGATTCTAGGGATACAGAAGAGATATATCAATATATCAACATAAAACAACATAAATTCCAGCATGAATGGCATGGAGCTCATGAAATTCCATCCCTGGCTGAGGATAGTAAGTTGGCTATTGTTGCCTGCTGGAGCAGGTGGAATGTGGGATGTGGTTGCCGAGAGGCTATCTATGTTCCAGTAGAAAGCCTTATACTCAAGTGCATTCAGGAAGCACTGAACGGATATAGTAGGTTTAAAACAATGAGGAACACATGAAATTGGGAGGGAAAAACAGTGTAGTGGATAGGAGCAGGTTGAAGTGAGGAGAGTAAGGATAGGTTCATTAAAAGGGGGCATAGAGTTAAACAAAGAATTCTCAACTGAGGAATACCAAATGGCTGAGAAGCACTTGAAAAAATGTTCAACATCCTTAATCATCAGGGAAATGCAGATCAAAACAACCCTGAGATTCCACCTCACACCAGTAAGAATGGCTAAGATAAAAAATTCAGGTGACAACAGATGCTGGCGTGGATGTGGAGAAAGGGGAACACTCNAACACAGGGTTCCCAAAGAAGGAGCTAGAGAAAGTACCCAAGGAGCTGAAGGGGTCTTCAACCCTATAGGTGGAAGAATAACATGAACTAACTAGTACCCCCTGAGCTCATGTCTCTAGCTGCATATATAGAAGAGGATGGCCTAGTTGGCCATCATTGGAAAGAGAGGCCCCTTGGTCATGCAGACTTTATATGTCCCTGTACAGGGGAACACCAGGGCCAAGATGTGGGAGGGTAGGGGAGCAGGGCCGGGAAGGGGGAGGGTATAGGGAACTTTCTGGATAACACTTGAAATGTAAATGAAGAAGTTATCTAATAAATACTGGAAAAAAAAATAAAATCCTAAGGAAAAGGAAAAAAAAGTGAATTATATAAATGCACAAAACTTTCACACAAAAATAGTTTTAAAAAGAGAAGCCAAATTTGTGATGGTAAGATTTCTTTGTGTTTAAAAGAAGGTTATCAATTTCAAAATCAGGTTATTAGAAAGTCTAATAGAAGTGCTTCTAATGCATGCTAATATGTCAAATTAATTTATTTAGTTTAATTTTCCTACTCAAGAATACATGTTTATTACAATGCATGAATGCTGCTGAAGGTCCCTTTAGGACTTTGTTTGGAAGAAACATGGTCTATATTGACAGAATATCATGCAATAAATACAAAATCCTGAGACAGAAAAAATATGAAAATAAATTTTTAAAGGATAATTTCACTTTGAATTCAGTTTTACTTGCACAGTAGATACAAGTACAGGTGAAATCCAGTTGATTGAAGAGAACACAGAGAAATGGGGGTCCAGGAAGAGTGGACTAGATCACAATCTGTTAGGAACTGAAGTTTGACTGGCCTTGCCATATGGAGATGTCCTCTCTGAAGGCCATACCTTTCTCCCAAGTGGCAAGTAAGTTTGAAAACTCAAAGATGCACCTTCCTCACTGTTGGGGAACACAGAAGTGATCTATTTGCCGATGGTGTGAGGAGATAAGCTAGAGCCAACGATGCAGAAAGAAGAGGATGGTGTGGTGACCATCAAAAGTCTCTTTCTACAGACTTCTTCTTTCTACCTGTTCCTTCATATCAGTTCTCATGAGCAAGACACATGTTCAAGGCAGATGTGAAAAGGAGAATCCCTTTCTTCTTGTTGCATTTGTTAGAGAATTTCTTTGTACAGTCTGAAAAGAGGACTTTCAGGTTATGGTGAGACCATCAGACGATGCCATAGACTTTTAGCAATAGGAACAAGTCATTTTACTTATGTCACAGTAAGACATACGTGTGCAGCCCTTCTGATGCCTGATGGACATTTTCTCATGTTGGATTTTGGGTGTTGTTACATTCAACTCTTGTTCTTCCTCATGCATGTAAGCCATGACCCCTGTGTTCCTTTGCACTTAGTCCAAAGGATTTATTTCTGGCATCTCACAAATCCAAGGCATACTGTAGAAACAAGGTATATCATTCCAGTTCTTCCTGGAGTTTGAAGAGTCCCTTATGGTGGCACAGTCCTCCACTAAAACTATATTGTTGGGCTCCCCAGCATCCCAGAAGCTGTGAAGTAAAAACACAGGAGATCTTAAATATCAGAAACAGGAGGCTTAACATAGCAAACAACTTACATATTTGTTATTTAACTATAATTTTGGGAGATAGAAATTATAATCGCCATTTTATCAATGAAGAAAACACATTTGCCTATGTCATCAGCTGGTGGGACATTACTGGATTTCTATGCTTTTATGCAGATCTGTAGGTTTGAACTCAGAAAGGGGCATTGTGGTGAGTACTGCTGGCCTGGCATGTGTGCTGCCTCTGTCCTTCTACATCACACCAATATCACTCTATCTGCTCTGCCAGAGTTTGTTTTCCTGAGGCATCCTTCCTGTACAGTAAGCCACATCTCAGGTTTTAGGGCAGTCAAGTCCCTAAATTCATAGCTGCTGCTTGATTTCAATGAAGACAAATAGTACAAACCAACTGCAAACTCTAAAACTTGGTGTAAAAGAGGCAGAGAGGGAAAGACCTTGGTCAGAAAAGGGTCAGGGAGGGGAAGAGGGGAACATGATCAGATATTGGGTGGGGAATACAGAACTGAAGTCTTGAGGGCAAGCAGAAAGAATGGAAACAGACAACCTTGGGAGGTAGGAGGTTGAGGGAGGGGAGAGGCCCTCCAGAATGTACCAGAGAGGTGGAAATCTTTCAGGTTTCAAAGGGATGAACCTCAGATGAAATGCCCTACAATGGGGAGAAGGAACTTGTAGAGCCCACCTCCAGCAGAAAGATAGAGCATTAAGTGAGGGATAGGGTTGCTATCCCACAGTCAAAAGCTCGGGCCCATAATTGTTCCTGTCTGAATGAGCTGCAGGGACAAAAATGGAAAATAGGCTGAGGAAATGGAGGTCCAGCATCAGGCCCAAATTGGGATCCAGCTCGTTGGGAGGCCCCAAGGCCTGACACTATTATTGAGGCTATGGTGTGCTCACAAAAAGGGACCTATCATGACTGCCTTCTGAAAGACCCAACAAGCAACTGAAAGAGTCAGATATTTACACCCAACCAATGGACAGAAGCTGCTGACCCCAGTGGTTGAATTAGGGAAAAGCTGGAAGAAGCTGAGGAGGAGGGTAACCCTGTAAGCTGACCAGCAGTCTTAACTAACCTGGACCTCCGAGATCTCTCAGACACTAAGTCACCAACCAGGCAGCATATACCATCTGATATGAGGTCCCAACACATATACTGGGTATGGGTTCAGTCAGAGAAGATGTACCTATTCCTCAAGAGACTGGAGGTCCCATGGAATAGGAAGTTCTCATGGGATGAGGGGTGGGGTGGGTGGGGACATCCTCATGGAGATGGGGTTGGGGGAGGAGGTTGGGATGTGAAACAGTCAGAGGGTGGACCGGGAAAGTGATAAAATCTGGACTGTAAAAAAAAAAAAAAGATTAAATAAATTTTAAAAAAAAGTTAAAAAAAGAGAATATTCTATCTTTTCCAAGTTACTATTTTTCAATTATTTCTATTTTAGGACAAAATATTCCATTTTATCCTTTTAAAAATCTGCATTATAAGTCAACGATTCTTCAGTTCCTTATCATTTTCACCTAATATTTCTCTTTCACTCTTTTGGCAGTTCTAGGGAATGGGAAAGCTAGAAGCCTGTAACTCTTAGTTCTTTCTTCCTGCATCCAGTGTCATCAGTGTTGGATCTGAACTTGCATCATTGTAACAAAGCCAACCTGAGCATTTCTCTCGGTATGTTCTCACTTTAAGACTACCTAATGAGACAATTTTCCCACAGAACAGTACTTACCTCAGGGACTCTGTGAAAGGTGTACCATCCACCCATCGCCACTGACCCTCCACCACCTGGTCTGTCAGTCCAATATAAAACTCTTTCCTTTTAGGTTTTGTGCGAAAAAGGAACTCCTAAGGAAGACATAAATTAATAATAATAATAATGATAATTAATATATGAAATCAAGTCTTTTCATTCTGAAGAAATGTTAAAGGTAATTAGTTTTCAGAAGAGGTGAAACAGAATTGAGACTAGACCTGTTAGATAAGCATGCTTAAAACTTTAAGATTACTAACAGCTATTATTTTTTTTTATTGTGAGAAAATACAAGTAACAAAATTCAACAGATGAAGACCTTCTAACTTCTATAAGATTCTTAGTAATTCATTCAAAGTTTCTCTATTGTTAATGACAACCACATATGATGTATCTATGTATCATGAGAAATTAATCAGCCTGAAGACAACCTGTATTAGATGTTTGCCCTCATTTGTACAAAGTATCCATCAACAAGATATTATTCTAGAGTTAGCTTCTTACTCTCCCCTCCATTCTAGTTAATATAGGAACAACTCATTTAAATTACCATTTTAAAGACTGTAGCAATGCTGAGAGAGAATGTAAGTCATGTGGAAAAACAACAACAGGGGCACATTTCAGCCACACCATTGGCAATAATTGCAGGTCAAATATCACAGGTTCAGGGGAACATATCTGAAAAGATCATGGCATCAGCACTGAATTGTTTGTTGGCCAATTACCTGCTCTTCCTGTGTGTTGATAACCACCAGGTGAGCCCCCATGTCTGAGCAATTCCTTAAACTTGATGACCAGGTCAAGGTTGTAGTAGAGAAAAAGTAACAACTAGATTGATAATGTTTCCAGTTCAAAGGACAGCAATTCTTGACTGAACCTAGGAGGAAAAAGGCTTCAGACATTGCACAGAAACTTTGATAATGATTCTGTGTCTTGCGGATGGTTATACCTGATGCTTCACTGTAGCAGGAAAGCTCCTTAATAGTTTTATGTGGCTGTAAGTTCTGCCCAGAAATTTGAGAGCTGCGATAAGTTACTGTAAGAGGAAAGGGAAGTGGTTAATGCTTTGTGTCCTTTTCAGTACTGAAACCCTTGCCCTCCTGTTTTGTGCTCATAACAAAACAGCTAACAGTGGTCACAATGTTGTCCCCCTATTCTCCCCTCCATACTGGGATGCCTTTCCTTAAAGAAAGAGTAATTCATATTTGATGGCTTTCCTAACTTAAAAAGAATAAGCTTTATTTCTGATACATGTTTGCAGTACTTTCTGAGTCATGTCTAACCATTTAAACCTTGAATCCATAAAGAAAATTGTTGTGTCCTTCATCCTGACCAAGTATCTCAGCTGCAGGTTAACATTTCATAGAGAAGGCTGACCTAATAATGACAGTGGTTTGAGAGGAAGAATTCAAGAGCACCAAGTGAATGAAAAATATACACTGCAAAAATATGTAGAGATGACTGAAATTCAATTATAGTTGAGTTTCTGGCTTAGGAAACAGCCTAGGGCCAGAGGATGGATAGAGAGAAAATTGAAATAAAATGATGCTATACATCTGGTCAAAAATCCCACAGCAGGGAACAGCATAGTCCCTAACTGAGCCTATGAATACCCCTGCTGAGCTAAATCACTGGTTCTCAACCTGTGGGTCTCAAACCCTTTGGTGGTCGCATATCAGACATCTTGAGTATCTGATATTTATTTGCATTACTATTCATCACAGTATCCAAATTATAGTTATAAAGTAGCAACTAAGTAATTTTACACCTAGGAGTCACCACAACGTGAGAAACTGTTTTAAAAAGTCGCAGCATTAGGAAGGTTGAGAACCCCTTAGCTGAATTAATGTGGAGTGTGCAACCATGCCACAAGAGGAACTGGTATGGAACTGGTGAGGTAGAGCATATTCAAACCCTGGAAATCTCAGAACTCGAGAGTTGCAGGAGTAGAACTTGCTCCTTCCCTGTTTCTGTGCCTGCTTCAGAGCCTGTAACCTCGCGACCCTCAACCAGGTGGTCAGTCACAGACCACTTAGAACACCTTTATCCCAGCACTTGGGAGGCAGAGGCAGGCAGATTTCTGAGTTTGAGGCCAGCCTGGTCTACTGAGTGAGTTCCAGGACAGCCAGGGCTACACAGAGAAACCCTGTCTTGAAAAACCAAAAAAAAAAAAAAAAAAAAAAAAAAAAAAAAAAAAAAAAAAAAAAAAAAAAAAAAAAAAAAAAAAAAAAAAAAAAAAAAAAAAAAAAAGAGACATCCCAGTAGCTGTAGCTTTCAGGCAATGACCTTTTCCTTCCTTGGATATTCTCATGCTCTTCCCCCAAACTATATAACCCTTGGCTCAGCCTGAATAAAGTGTATGCATTCAGCCCCCCCCCCAAATAACTGACAAGCTAAGATCGTCTCAGAGAGCTGCTTCATTAAAGATGTCAGACCCCATCGCTTCTCCGCCTTTTGGCTAAGATCAAGTGAAGATGTCAGACTGGTAACACTAAGATTCTTAGCAAAGGCCTTCTCCACGCACACATAACTGACTTGATCCCAACCAGATGGGGATCCAGCTTGTTCCAGACTCTGCTTCAATCTTTCAGCCCAGTCTGCAGCAGCGACTGACAGGGCCAAGGGAAGAGGCAGACTGTGGACCGTATGCTTTCAGAACTTTGCCCGGCCCTCTCCAAGCCAGTGTACCAGCAGTATCAGGACACCTTGAGGGGAAAGGTGGAACCAGGAAGTGCAAATTAATATAGTGTCAAGTTGCCATTTATATATTTGTGTTTATGTCCATAGATGAATAAACAGCTCAGCCTCCATCTGCAGAGCCTGTCATTTGGTGACTGGCAGAGGATGAAGAAGTGCAGGACTACACAAGATGTTGAGAATAAAAGGCGGATAGTGCTCATCTCTAAAACAAGTAATTAATCACCCACTTTATGGCATTGGGCACACTGCAGAAGAGGAAAAGAATGTAAGAGCCTGAGTATAAGGAGAATAGTTGTAAAATGTCATCTTCTGGACAGGACACAGCTATTACAATCACAAACCAACAGGGCTTGCTGTGTTTGCCAAAGAATGGTTGGAGAAAAAGGTACGTCCTCCTTTGGAGTATTTTCTATTGATAAATTCAGGGAGTGGGGAAATTTCTTCCTTCAATTGTCTACTCTGAGTGACCCTACCATTCTCCAGTGGATGCTCTCCTTCAATGGATGCCCTCCCTCTGTGATCATACAGATGGCCCATGTTAAACCCAACTAAACTAAACTAAACTAAACTAAACTAAACTAAACTAAACTAAACTAACTAAACTAACTAACTAAAAGCCATGAAACTGAGAAAGTGACTAGGTGGGATTAGTAGTGAAGGGAGGTACATAAGAGAGGGTGTGAGAGAATGAGCAATCGGAAAACATTATATACACGTATGAAATTGTTAAACAACAAAATCGGTCAGGAATAATTAAATATAGCATACACAAAACTTTATAAAAACAAACACAAAAAGCCTCTTTATAGGAAAAGTGATGCACCAAGCAAGAATCTACTGCTAGTATTTGCCATGGAGAAACAGAGTGAATTTGATCATCAGAACCCACCGACACATCTGGTGATGAAACAGACACTGAGAAACAGGATGGAGGCCCCGGCCATAGTCCATGAGAGCACTTGGGAGTTTTTGAAGCATTCTCTCTCTGTAGGAAGAAGGATAAAACACACAGTGGATCTTCCCAAAGCAATATACAAAAGAGATTTGAGTTGACTTTATCTTTACTCCTTCCTGTTTCCATTGCTTATATCTACCAGTCCCCAGGCTTGCCCGTGCATCCGTGCCCTCTGGAGACTGCTGGCCCTCACCCCTGAGCTAACAATCCAGGAGAGCTATGTGGAAGCCTCTGCTGCTGGCCTGGAAACCACACCTTAAGAAGCGCTGAGCTTATCATTTCTACTTCCCTCATTTAAAATGCTTCTGCACTTTAAGGCCTGCCCTGCGTGCTTCCTCCCTTTCTTCTCTTCTCATGTTACCTCACTTTCTCCCTTTGTCTTTCCAGTCTTTCTCCTGCTGGGCTCTTCTCAGCATATCATTTTTAAGCTTTTTGTAAATTAGACAAAACAGTTGACAGCCATGCAGTAAGTACTTCCTTATGCCCGATATACATTTACAGACAATTCGAATAAATTCCACAGAAGAGAAGGACTTGCTCAAAGACATTCAGAGTATCGCAGAAGGTAGAAACAGTCAACAGGCAGGCTCCCCCCACCTCCCTCGGCCCCTTCTCCCAGACTTCTCAGCAAGAGCTCTGACCTTTCCTCTCTTCTGTTTTGTTTCCACCTCACTAAGTGCTTTTCTATCACCTTAGCCCTTAGCAAACTTCTAAGAGCACCAAGGAAGATGCCCAGGTTGTACCTGTGCGGTGGGATGCAGGTGATTTGGTTGAATTCATTCTTCCTTTTTCCTGCCGTTCTTTCCCTTTCCTTCTCTTCTCAGTTTAGAAAGAGCCCCCTGGAAAGTGAGTCTTGAAAGGTGAATCCTTGGCCCTCTTTTAAAAAGTTCAAGACTAACAGACCCGGATAGCACAGTATGTCAACGTGCTCTATAGATGTGCAATTAAGTCAGAATTTCCTCTCTTGCACAAGGACAAGGAGTTTAGGGGACACCATGCCACTTCTCACTCCAGACCACAGAAGAGGAAATGATGAAGTATATGCTAAACATCAAGAGAAATGGCAGAGAGGTCTGAAAAAGATATCTGTGTTATTTTAGTTGGTAAATGCCTTGCTTTTCTCAAAGTCTAACTTGGTCCCAATTTTCCTTTGGCACTATGTACCTTAGTGCCACATTCTGAATTCTGGTTGTGTTTTGTTAGTTAGTTTGTTTGTTGTTTCTATCAAGTATACATTTGTTCACAGATAGGAGGCCTAGAGCCTCTAAATTATCTCCACACACAGCACACAGCTGCACACATAATGTGCATATTTACAAGTTGGCAATGAATGTTTTCTTTAGGTCCATTCTGTTCCTCTTCCTTTACCAGCTCTTAGGTGCTCACTGTGTGGACTCTGACCCCTTTACCAAGATGCTATCCACTGGACTGTTTCATAGATCAGCCTCACATGACTCTGTGAGTCAGTTCAGTTTGTTAAACTGACACACAATGTCTAAGGACTCATTAGGTGCTTTAATTTTATTTTTTAATTATTTGGAAATTTTAGAGGAGGAACACATTTGAGTGTCAGCAGGAGCAATTTCAGTTACACAGAACGCAGTGCTTGTCTGGAATGTGATCTTGGTACTGGATGTCTTTCCTAAACTTCCCACAAGTTTTCTAAAGACTCTTTAGTGTCTGTAAAAGTCACATTAGTATCAGCTGTCTTGAGGTTATGAGTGTCAGGAGACAGAAGTGCTACACATAGGACTTGGTAATCCCCATGCTTCACGAGCCAGATTTCCTGTGAGCTACAAAATATTTTTTGCCTCAAGGAAACTTTCTGTTATTTCCACAGATTGGAAATTTTCCTCAGAACTTTTTATTTTACAGACACATGGATTTTTTCCCCAAGTATCTTGAAGCATATTTTAAAATTGATAGGGCTTGGCTGAGTTGTCACTGAAATTCCATATGTAAAGCTTTGCTCCCCAGACAAGAGGCTTTATGGATGTATAGAGATGAGCTCTTGTGAAACGGCCATAGTTTCAGTGGCTTTGAAAGAGTCTGAACTATTTCAGTTTTCTATGGTTTCTTAACTTCTATCGTGGTGTACCATCATTTCCATGATCCAAACCATGGGGTTACCAAAACTTTGACTTGATACTCCAGACAAACAGGCCAAAAGAAAACTTTATTTCTGTATCATTGGTCTTTTGTGACTCAAGATTCTTTTTTGTAGGCTAGACTAACTTTTGAAACCCATAAGCAAGGTAAGTTTTGCTACCCTCTAGGTCTTTTTCCTAAGTTTTTTTTCTTCAAAGTCTAAATGTTTTCATGGTAGAGTTTTATATTTGTTTCCTTGGTTGGGTTTATTTTTATGTTTTTTAAAAGATATTTTCTTTATTTACCTTTCAAATGTTGTCCCCTTTCTTGGTTTCCCCTCTGAAAACCCCCGTCTCCTCTCCACTCCCTCTGCTCACTGACCTACCCACTCCTGCTTCCTAGTCCTGGAATTCCCCTACACTGGGTCATTGAGCCTTCATAGGACCAAGGGCCTCTCTGCCCATTGATGAAAAATAAGGCCATCTTCTGCTACATATGTGGCTGGAGCCATAGGTCCCTCCATGTGTACTCTTTGGTTGTGGTTTAGTCCCTGGGAGCTCTGGGGGTACTGGTTAGTTCATATTGTTGTTCCTCCTATAGGGCTGCAAACCTCTTCAGCTCCTTGGGTCATTTCTCTAGCTCTTCTGTTGGTGACCTTGTGCTCAGTCCATTGATTGCTGAAAGCATCCACCTTTGTATTTGTCAGGCACTGGCAGAGTCTCTCAGGAGACAACTACACTGAGCTCCTGAGAGCAAGCCCTTCTTGGCATTCATGATAGTGTCTAGGTTTGGTGACTGTATATTGGATGGATCCCCAATTGGGGCAGTCTCTGGACGGCCTTTCCTTAAGTCTCTGCTCCACATTTTGTCTCTGTATCTCCTCCCATGTGTTTTTGTTCCTCCTTCTAACAAGGAGAGAAATACCCACACTTTAATTTTCCTTCCTCTTGAGCTTCTTGTAGTCTGTGAATTGTATCTTGGGTATTCTGAGCTTCTGGGCTAATATCCACTTATCAGTGAGTCCATACCATGTGTGTATTTTGTGACTGGGTTACCTCACTAAGGATGGTATTTTCTAGTTTCATCCATTTGCCTAAGAATTTCATAAATTCATTGTTGTTAATAGCTGAGTAGTACTTCATTGTGTAAATGTACCACATATTCTGTACCCATTCCTCTGTTAAGGAACATCTGGGTTCTTTCCAGCTTCTGGCTATTATAAATATGGCTGCTATGAACATAGAGGAGAATGTGTTTTTATTACAAGTTGGAGTTTCTTCTAGCTATATGCCCAGCAGTGGTATAGCTGGGTCCTCAGTTAGTACTATGTCCAATTTTCTGAGGAAGCGCCAGAGTGATTTCTGAAATGGTTGTATCAGTTTGCAATTCCACCAGCAATAAAGGAGTGTTCCTCTTTATCCACACCCTCGCCAGCATCTGCTGTCACCTGAGTTTTTGATTTTAGCCATTCTGATTGCCATGAGGTGGAATCTTAGCGTTGTTTTGGTTTGTATTTCCCTGATGACTAAGGATGTTGAACATTTCTTTAGTGCTTCTCAGCCGTTCATTATTCCTTAGTTGAGAATTCTTTGTTTAGCTCTGTACCCCATTTTAAAATAGGGTTACTTGATTCTCTGGAGTTTAAATTCTTGAGTTCTTTGTATAAACTGGATATTAGCTCTCTGTTGGATAAAGTGTTGGTAAAGATCTTTTCCCAATTTCTTGGTTGTTGTTTTGTCCTATTTACAGTGTCCTCTGCCTTAGAGAAGCTTTGCAATTTTATGAGGTCCCATTTGTCAATTCTTGATCTTAGAGCATAAGCCATTGGTGTTCTATTCAGGAACTTTCCCCTTGTGTCCACATGTTTGAGACTTTATCCCACTTTCTCTTCTATTAGATTCAGTGTATCTGTTTTTTTATGGAGTCTTTGATCCACTTGGACTTGAGCTTTATACAGGAAGATAAGAAATAGATCTATTTGCATTCTTCTACATGTTGACCACAAGTTGAACCAGCACCTTTTGTTGAAAATGCTGTCTTTTTTCCCCCCTCTGGATAGTTTTAGCTCCTTTGTCAAAAATCAAGTGACCCTAGGTGTGTGGGTTCATTTCTGGGTCTTCAATTTTATTCCATTGATCTACCTGCCTGTCACTGTATCAATACCATGCTTTTTTACCACAATTGCTCTGCAGTACAGCTTGAGGTCAGGGATGGTGATTCTACCAGAAGTTTTTTTTTTAAATTAAATTAAATTAAATTAAATTTTATTGTGGAGAATAGTTTTTACTATCCTGGTTATTCTAGATGAATTTGGAAAATGTTTTTTCTAACTATATGAATAATTGAGTTGGAAATATGATGGGAATTGCATTGAATCTGTAGATTGCTTTTGGCAAAATGGATATTTTTCTTAAATTAATTCTGCCAATTCATGAGCACAGAAGATCTTCCATCTTCTGAGATTTTCTTTGACTTCTTTCTTCAGAGACTGGAACTTCTTGTCATACAGATCTTTCACTTGCTTAGTTAGAGTCACACCAAGGTATTTTATATTATTTGTGACTAATATGAAAGGTATTGTTTTCACAATTTCTTTATCATCATGTTTATCCTTTGAGTAGAGCAAGGCCACTGACTTGTTTGAATTAATTTTATAGCCAGCCACTTTGCTGAAGTTGTCTATTAGGTTTAGGAGTTCTCTGGTGGAATTTTTGGGGTCACTTATGTATACTATCATATCATCTGCAAATAGTGAAATTTTGACTTCTTTCTTTCCAATTTGTATCCCTTTAACCTAATTTTGTTGTCTAATTGCTCTAGCTATGATTTCAAGAACTATATTAAATAGGTAGGGAGAGAATTTACAGCCTTGTCTAATCCATGGTTTTAGTGGGATTGCTTCAGGTGTCTCTTCATTTAGTTCGATGTTGGCTACTGGTTTCTGTAGATTGCTTTTACTACGTTTAGGTATTGGCCTTGAATTCCTGATACTTCCAAAACTTTTATCATAAAAAATAGATTTTGTCAATGTTTTCTCAGCATCTAATGACATGATCATGTTTTTTTTTCTTTTTTTGAGTTTGTTTATATAGTGGATTATGTTGGTAGATTTCGATATATTGAATCTTCTCAGCATCCCTGGGATGAAGCCTACTTTATCATGATGGATGATCATTTTGATGTGTTCCTGTATTTTGTTAGCAAGAATTTTATTGAGTATTTTTGCATTGATATTCATAAGGGAAATTGGTCTAAAATGCTGTTTCTTTGTTGGGTCTTTGTGTAGTTTAGGTATCAGAGTAATTGTAGCGTCATAGAATGAATTGGGTCATGTTTCTTCTGTTTTAATTTTGTGCAATAGTTTTAAGAGTATTAGTATTTTTTTTTTTTTTGAATGTCTGATAGAACTCTGCACTAAACCCATCTGCCCATCTGATCCTGGGCTTTTTTTTTTTTTTTTTGGTTGGGAGACTATAAATGCCTATTTCTATTTCTAAAGGGGTTTTGGGACTGTTTAGATCATTTCTTTGATCTTGATTTAACTTTGTTACCCGGTATATTGGTCTATAAAATTGTCCATTTCATCCATAGTTTCCAGGTGTGTTGAGTATAGGCTTTTGTAGTAGGATCTGATGATTGTTTGGATTTCCTCAGTTTTTGTTATTTCATCTCCCTTTTCACGTCTGATTTTGTTAAGTTGGATACTGTCTCTGTGCCCTCTGATTAGTCTGCCTCAGGGTTTATAGATCTTGTACATTTTCTCAAATAACCAGCTTCTAGTTTGGTTGATTCTTTGTTTAGTTCTTCTTACTACTTGGTTGACTTCAGACCTGATTTTGATTATTTCCTGCTTTCTACTCATGAGTGTATTTGGTTCTTTTTATTTATTTATTTATTTTTCAATTTTTTATTAGATATTGTATTCTACATTTCAAATGCTATTGCGAAAGTCCCCTATACCCTCCCCCACTGACTTGCTCCCTTATGCACCCACTCCCTCTTCTTGGCCCTGGCGTTCCCCTGTACTGGGGCATATAAAGTTTGCGAGACCAAGAGGCCTCTCTTCCCCTTGATGGCTGACTAGGCCATCTTCTGCTACATATGCAGCTAGAGACATGAGCTCTGGGGTACTGGTTAGTTCATATTGTTGTTCCACTTATAGGGTTGCAGACTGCTTCAACTCCTTGGATATTTTCTCTAGCTCCTCCATTAGGGGGCCTGTGTTCCACCCAATAGCTAACTGTGAGCATACACTTCTGTGTTTTCCAGGCACTGGCATAGCCTCAGAAGAGACAGCTATATCAGGGTCCTTTCGGCAAAATCTTGCTAGCATGTGCAATAGTGTCTGCATTTGGTGGTTGATTATGGGATGGATCGCCTGGTGGGACAGTCTCTGTATGGTCCATCTGTTCATCTCAGCTCCAAACTCTGTCTCTGTAACTACTTCTAAGGGTATTTTTCCCCCTATTTTAAAAGGGAATAAAGTATCCACATTCTGGTCTTCCTTCTTCTTGATTTTCTTGTGTTTTGCAAATTGTATCTTGGTTATTCTATGTTTCTGGGCTAATATCCACTTATCAGTGAGTGCATATCAAGTGACTTCTTTTGTGATTGGGTTACCTCACTCAGGATGATATCCTCCAAATACATCCATTTACCCAAGAATTTATTAAATTTATTGTTTTTAAAGCTGAGTAGTACTCCATTGTGTAAATGTACCACATTTTTTGTATCCATTCCTCTGATGAGGGACATCTAGGTTCTTTCCAGCTTCTGGCTATTATAAATAAGGCTGCTATGAACATAGTGGAGCATGTGTCCTTATTACCAGTTGGAACATCCTATGGGTATATGCCCAGGAGAGGTATTGCTGGATTGTCCTCTAGTACTATGACCAATTTTCTGAGGAAATGCCAGATTGACTTCCAGAATGGTTGTACAAGCTTGCAATCCCACCAGAAATGGAGGAGTGTTCCTCTTTCTCCTCATCCATGCCAGCATCTGCTGTCACCTGAATTTTTGATCTTAGACATTCTGACTGGAGTGAGGTGGAATCTCAAGGTTGTTTTAATTTGCATTTCCCTGATGATTAAGGATATTGAACATTTTTTCAAGTGCTTCTCAGCCCTTCGGTATTCCTCAGTTGAGAATTCTTTGTTTAGCTCTGTACCCCATTTTTAATGGGGTTATCTAATTTTCTGGAGCTTCTTGAGCTCATTGTTTATATTGGATCTTAGTCTCCAATCAGATTTAGGATTGTTAAAAATCCTCTCCCAATCTATTGGTGGCCTTTTTGTCTTATTGACAGTATCTTTTGCCTTACAGAAGCTTTGCAATTTTATGAGGTCCCATTTGTTGATTCTTGATCTTACAACATGAAACATTGCTGTTCTCTTCAGGAATTTTCCCCTTGTGCCCATATGTTTGAGGCTTTCCCACACTTTCTCCTCTATAAAATTCAGTGTCTCTGGTTTTATGTGGAAGTCTTAGACTTGATCTGTGTACAAGGAGATAAGAATGGATCAATTCGCATTCTTCTACATGATAAGCTCCAGTTGTGCCAGCACCATTTGTTGAAAAGGCTGTCTTTTTTTCTACTGGATGGTTTTAGCTCCCTTGTCAAAGATCAAGTGACCATAGGTGTGTGGGTTCATTTCCTGGTCTTCAATTATATTCCATTGTTCTACCTGTCTGTTGCTGTACCAGTACCATGCAGTTTTTTTTTTTCATCACAATTGCTCTGTAGTACAGCTTGAGGTCAGGCATGGTGATTCCCCCAGAACTTCTTTTATTGTTGAGAATAGTTTTTGCTATCTTAGGTTGTTTGTTATTCCAGATGAATTTGCAAACTGCCCGTTCTAACTCAGTGAGGAATTGAGTTGGAATTTTGATTGCATTGAATATGTAGATTGCTTTCAGCAGGATAGCCATTTTTTCTATATTAATCCTGCCAATCCATGAGCATGGGAGATCTTTCCATCTCTGAGATCCTCTTCAATTTCTTGCTTCAGGTACTTGAAGTTCTTGTCGTACAGATCTTTCACTTCCTTTGTTAGAGTCACACCAAGAAATTTAATATTTTTTGTGACTATTGTGAAGGGTGTTGTTTCCCTAATTCCTTTTTCGTCCTGTTTATCCTTTGTGTGGAGAAATGCTACTGATTTGTTTGAGTTAATTTTATATCCAGCTACTGCACTGAAGTTGTTTATCAGATTTAGGAGTTCTCTGGTGGAATTTAGGGTCACTTATATATACTATCATATCATCTGTAAATAGTGATATTTTGACTTCTTCCTTTCCAATTTGTAATCCCTTGATCTCCTTTTTTTGTTGAATTGCTCCAGCTAGGACTTTGAGTCCTATATTGAATAGGTAGGGAGAAAGTGGGCAGCCTTGTCTAGTCCCTGACTTTAGTGGAATTGCTTTGAGTTTATCTCTCCATTTACTTTGATGTTGGCTAATGGTTTGCTGTATATTGCTTTTATTATGTTTAGTTATGGGCCTTGAATTCCTGATCTATCCATGAATTTTTATCATGAATGTATATTGGATATTGTCAAATGCTTTCTTAGCTTCTAACAAGATGATCATGTGATTTTTGTCTTTGAGTTTGTTTATATAGTGGATTACGTTGATGGATTTCCATATATTAAACCATCCCTGCATTTCTGTGATGAAGTGTACTTGGTCATGATGGCTGATCATTTTGATGTGTTCTTGGATTCAGTTTGTGAGAATTTTATTGAGTATTTTTGCATTGATATTCATAGGGGAAATTGGTCTGAAGTTCTTTCTTTGTTGGATCTTTGTGTGGTTTAGGTATAAGAGTAATTGTGGCTTCATAGAATGAATTGGGTTGAGTACCTTCTGTTTCTATTTCATGGAATATTTTGAGGAGAGTTGGAATTAAGTCTTCTTTGAAGGTATGATAGAACTCTACACTAAACCCATCTGATTCTGGACTTTTTTGTTGTTGTTGTTGGGAGACTATTAATGAATGCTTCTATTTCTGTAGTGGAAATGGGACTATTAAGATCATTAATCTGATCCTGATTTAACTTTGGTACTGGTATCTGTCTAGGAAGTTGTCCATTTTATCCAAGTTTTCCAGTTTTGTTGAGTATAGCCTTTTATAGTAGGATCTGATGATGTTTTAGATTTCCTCATGTTCTGTTGTTATGTCTCCTTTTTCGTTTCTGATTTTGTTAATTAGGATACTGTCCCTCTGCCCTCTAGTTAGTCTGGCTGAGGGTTCATCCATCTTGTTGATTTTCTCAAAAAAACAGCTCCTGGTTTGGTTGATTCTTTGAATAGTTCTTTTTGTTTCCACTTGGTTGATATAAGCTCTGAGTTTGATTATTTCCTGCCATCTACTCCTCTTGGGTGAATTTGCTTTCTTTCGTTCTAGAGCTTTTATGTATGCTTTCAGACTGCTAGTATATGCTGTCTCTGGTTTCTTTTTGGAGGCACTCAGGGCTATGAGTTTTCTTCTAAGGACTGCTTTCATTGTGTCTCATAAGTTAGGGCATGTTGTGCCTTAATTTTCATTAAACTCTAAAAAGTCTTTAATTTCTTTCTTTATTTCTTCCTTGACCAATGTATCATTGAGCAGAGTGTTGTTCAGTTTCCACATGAATGTTGGATTTCTATTATTTATGCTGTTATTGAAGATCTGCATTAGTCTGTGGTGATCTGTTAGGATGCATGGGATAATTTCAATATTTTTGTATCTGTTAAGGCTTGTTTTGTGACCAATTATTTGTTCAATTTTGGAGGAGGTACCATGAGGTGCTGAGAAGAAGGTATATCCTTTTGTTTTAGGATAAAATGTTTTGTAGATATCTGTTAAATCCATTTGTTTCATAACTTCTGTTAGTGTCCATGTGTCTCTGTTTATTTTCTGTTTCCAGGATTTGTCAATTGGTGAAAGTGGGGTGTTGAAGTCTCCCACTATTATTGTGTGACATGCAATGTGTGCTTTAAGCTTTACTACAGTTTCTTTAATGAATGTGGCTGCCCTTGCATTTGGACCATAGATATTTAGAATTGAGAATTCATCTTGGTAGATTTTACCTTTGATGATTATGAAGTGCCCCTTCTTGTCTTTTTTGATAACTTTGGGTTGGAAGTCAATTTTATTTGATATTAGAATGGCTACTCCTGCTTGTTTCTTCCAACCATTTGCTTGGAAATTTGTTTTCCAGCCTTTTACTCTGAGGTAGTGTCTGTCTTTGTCTCTGAGGTGGGTTTCTTATAAGCAGCAAAATATTGGGTCTTGTTTGTGTAGCCAGTATATTAGTCTGTCTTTTTATTGGGGAATTGAGTTCATTGATATTAAGAGAAATCAAAAAATAGTTAGTGTTGCTTCCTGTCATTTTTGTTGTTAAAGTTGACAATCTGTTCTTGTGGCTGTCTTCTTTTAGTTTTTTCTAAAGGATTACTTTCTTATTTTTTCTAGGGTTTAGTTTCCATCTTTGTGTTAGAGTTTTCTCACTATAATCCTTTGAAGGGCCGGATTCATGGAAAGATATTGCGTGAATTTGGTTTTGTCATGGAAAACTTTGGTTTCTCCATCTATGGTCATTAACAGTTTTGCTGGATATAGTAGTCTGGGCTGGCATTTGTGTTCTCTTAGTGTCTTTATAACGTGTGTCCAGGATTTTCTGGCTTTCATAGTCTCTGGTGAGAAATCTGGAGTAATTCTAATAGGCCTGCCTTTACATATTACTTGACCTTTTTCCCTTACTGCTTTCAATATTTTGTCTTTATTTAGTGCATTTGTTGTTCTGATTATTATATGTTGGGAGGAATTTTTTTTCTGGTCCAGTCTATTTGGAGTTCTGTAGGCTTCCTGTATGTTCATGGTCATCTCTTTCTTTAGGTATATGAAGTTTTCTTCTATAAATTTGTTAAAGCTATTTGCTGGCCCTTTAAGTTGAGAATCTTCATTCTCATCTACTCATATTATCTAGGAGTTTGGTCTTCTCATTGTGTTCTGGATTTCTTGGATATTTTGAGTTAGAATCTTTTTGCATTTTGCATTTTCTTTGATTGTTTTGTCCATGATTCCTGTGGAATCTTTTGCACCTGAGATTCTCTCTTCCATCTCTTGTATCCTGTTGCTGATGCTCACATCTATGGTTCCTGATTTCTTTCCTAGGGTTTCTATCTCCAGAGTTGTGTCTCTTTGGGTTTTCTTCAGTGTTTCTACTTCCATTTTTAGATCTTGGATGGTTTTGTTAAATTCCATTGCCTGTTTCATTGTGTTTTTCTGTAGTTCTTTAATGGATTTTTGTGTTTCTTCTACCTGTTTAGTAGTGTTTGCCTTTAGCTCTTTACAGGCTTCTACCTGTTTAGCAGTGTTCTCCTGTGATTTCTTGAGGGATTTTTGTATTTCTTCTTTAAGGGCTTCTACTTGTTTAGCATTGTTCTCCTGTATTTCTTTAAGTTTGTTATTAATGCCCTTCTTAAAATCTTCAACCATCATGATGAGATATGATTTAAAATCTGCATCTTGCTTTTTGGGCATGTTGGGGTATCCAGGACTCATTGCGGTGGATGTACTGGGTTCTGATGATGCCCATTTTTCTTGGTTTCTGTTAGTAAGATTCTTACATTTCTTTCGCCATCTGGAAATTTCTGATGTTAATGTTCAAGCTGTCTCTGGTTGGAGCTTGATCCTCCTGTGATTCTGTTAGCCTCTGTCAACATTCCTGGTAGACCAGCTCTCCTCTGAGTTCCAGTGATCAGAGCACTCTCTGCAGGCAAGCTCTTCACTTGCAGGGAAGGTGTCCAGCATTCTGGAGCTCTGATCCACTTCCTGAGTTCTAGGGTCAGAACTCTCCCAGAAGGCTGACTCTCTCCTGGCAAGGAATATGCCCAGGGGTCTGGGTCTCAGCTCTGTCTCCTGGCTTAGTTTGAAGGCCCGACAGGACCCTGACTGAGAAGCCCTGTTGCTTCTATTTCCCACATGCTCTCAGGTGATCAGGAGTTCCTAGGTGTGGTAGGGCTCCGGTGATCCCAAGGTGATCAGGAGCACCCGTGGCATGGAGAGCACTCGGGAGCACCTAGCAGCCTCCTCTGAGCTCAGAAGGAAGATGGCAGGTGTGGCCCTGGCCTTGATCCCAAAGTGATCCCAAGGTCCTGAGGTGTGGAGAGCACTCCAGAGGTCTTAGCAGCCTCAGGTGGGTTCAGAAGGAAGATGGCGGGGGTGGGTCTGGCTGGAAGAGACCCCAGCCCCTGGTCGGGTGTGGCTCCTTTGTCCCTGTTTCTGCTGGCACAATACCCTCGGCGATTCCTGCAGCTGACTCTGCACTCCACTCACCCGTGACCTCGAAGTGATCCTGAGGTCCTCCCTTATGGAGAGCACTCAGGAGGCCCTAGCAGCCTCTGCTGGCCTCAGAAGGAAGATGGTGTGGGTCACCCAGGCTGGAAGAGACCCTAACCTCTGGTCGGGTGGAGTTCCTCTCTTCCTGCTCCTGCTAGCACAAGACTCTCCTCGATTCCTGAAGCTGACGCTATGCTCCACTCACCCATGATCCCAAGGGGTGTGAAGAGCACTCAGGAGGCCCTAGCAGCCTCTCCTCTGTATTTTTTTAAACTAATTTTTCTATCAATCTATTGTTTTAGGTTCTTGTTTGTTCTTGGTTTTCTAAGGACTGAATAATTTTCATTAATTTAATCACTGAGTTCTCTCAAATATTTTGATTTGGACATTTAGTGGTACAAGCTTTGTTTTTTTTTTTTTTTTTTTTTTTTTTTTTTTTTTTTTTTTTTTTTTTTTTTTTTTTTTTTTTTTTTTTTTTTTTTTTTTTTTTTTTTTTTTTTTTTTTTTTTTTTTTTTTTTTTTTTAATACTATCTTGATTATGTCTCAAAGAGTTTGGACACATTTTCTTTTTTATTCATTTCTGAAAAAATTAAATGTTTATGCATTTTATTTTATGCACATGAGTGTTTTGATGTGTTTATATCTTTCACCACCTGTGTGCCTGCTGTCCACAGAGGTCAGAAGGGGTGTCAGCTCACCTGGAACTGAATGACTGTGAGCCACCATGTAGGTGCCAGGAACCAAATCCAGGTCCTCAAAAAGAGCAACAAATATTCTTTTTTTTTTCAACTTTTATTAGATATTTTCTTCATTTACATTTCAAGTGTTATCCAGAAAGTTCCCTATACCCTCCCCCCTCCCGGCCCTGCTCCCCCACCCATCCGCTCCTACCCCCTGGCCCCGGCGTTCCCCTGTATTGGGGCATATAAAGTCTGCATAACCAAGGGGCCTCTCTTCCCACTGATGGCCAACTAGGCCATCCTCTTCTATATATGCAGCTAGAGACACGAGCCCAGGGGGTACTAGTTAGTTCATGGTTATTCTTCCACCTATAGGGTTGAAGACCCCTTCAGCTCCTTGTGTACTTTNATCCGGGCCCTTTCAGCACCATCTTGCTGGCATATGCTATAGTGTCTATGTTTGGTGACTGATTGTGGGATGGATCCCTGGCAGCCGCAGTCGTTGGGTCCATCCTTTGGATTCAGCTTCACAAATGCTCTCTTTAACTCTTTCAATGTGTGCTTTGTTCTTAATTCTAGAAAGGGGTGACGTGTCCACATTTTGATCTCCCTTCTTCTTGAGTATCATGTGTTTAGTAAATTGTATCTTGGGTAGTCTAGGTTTCTGGGCTAATATCCACATATCAGTGAATACATGTTATGTGAGTTCTTTTGTGAATGGGTTACTTCACTCAGGATGATGGCCTCTAGATCCATCCATTTGCCTAGGAATTTCATATATTTATTGTTTTTAATAGCTGAGTAGTACTCCATTGTGTAAATATACCAAATTTTTTGTATCCATTCCTCTGTTGAGGGACATCTGGGTTCTTTCCAGTTTCTGCTATTATGAATAAGGCTGCTATGAACATAGTGGAGCATGTGTCCTTATTACCAGATGGAATATCTTCTGGATATATGCCCAGTAGAGGTATTGCAGGATCTTCCCGTAGTACTATGTCCAATTTTCTGAGGAACCGCCAGACTGATTTCCAGAGTGGTTGAACCAGCTTGCATTCCCACCAACAATGGAGGAGTGTTCCCCTTTCTCCACATCCATGCCAGCAACTGCAACAAATATTCTTAACTGCTCAGTCACCTGTCCAACCTCAATTCCAGAAACATTTTAATTTCCTCTTAATTTCTTCAGTGGGCCACCCATTATTCAAAATTTTGCCATTTATCATTCTTGAGTTTGTGTATTGTCTGCAGTTTCTATTGTTCTTGTTATCTAGCTTTATTACATTGTTGTTAGTGGATCTTTATAAGTGTATATGAGTTTTCTTCTTCATTCTGCTAGCTCCCAATTAATTGAGCATAGACTATTATATTTACTTAAAAATCTTTAATGTCACAACAACTGTCAAGTATTACTCTATTTTAATCATCTAAGTTACTCTGGCTACCTCCCAGTTCAAATCCTTGTGATACTTGCATTTTAGTATTGATCTGGATTTCTGGGCTCTAGTTTTTTTTTCCACAGTGTCTCTGTGGTTAATTTGCACTACCTCTCTTCTTCTCCTCCCCTTTCTTCTATTATTCTCCCCCTCTTCATCCTCCTTTTCCCCTCCTCCTCCTCCTCTTTCTTCTCTTTCTCCTCCTCTTCTTTCTCTTCCTCTTCCTCCTCCTTTTGGCTAGAAGGAAGTCTAGTCTTATTCTCTCTCCTGTTTAGTCAATGGCTGATCAACTAGCTTTATTGACCAATAAGGGAATAAGTGAGAAGCAATTTTTACATAACATTGAAACAAGGAGATATTCAGAATATAGATTGAAAGCAGATATGGGGACACAGAAATCAGTATTTGAATAATGCAAAGATAATATTTGCACAGGGCACAATAACATTACTTTTGTCAGATTAATAAGATACAAGTTTAATTTTCCTGTATTTATTGAGGCTTGCTTTATTTTCTAATATGTGATCATTTTTTGAGAACATTCATTAAGCTGCTGAAAAGATAGTATTTCTGTTAGCATTTGATGAGATGTTCTCTAGGTATTTTCTAGGTCCATTTTCTTTTTTATCCAATTTTTATTAGATATTTTTTTCATTTACATTTCAAATGTTATCCCGAAAGTCCCCTAAACCCTCTCCCATCCCCCTCCCTACTCCCCTATCCACCCACTCCCACATCTTGGCCATGGTATTCTCCTGTACTGGGGCATATAAAGTTGCATGACCAAGGGGCCTTTCTTCCCAATGATGTCCAACTAGGCCATCTTCTGCTACATATGCAGCTAGAGACACGAGCTCTGGGGGTACTAGTTAGTTCATATTGTCCATCCACCTATAGGGTTGGAGACCCCTTCAGCTCCTTGGGTACTTTCTCTAGCTCCTCCCTTGAGAACCCTGTGTTCAATCTAATAGCTGACTGTGAACATCCACTTCTGTGTTTGCCAGGCACTGGTATAGCCTCACATGAGACAGCTATATCAGAGCCCTTTCAACAATATCTTGCTAGTGTATGCAATAGTGTCTGCGTTTGGTGGCTGATTATGGGATGGATCCCCGGCTGCAGCAGTCACTGGTTGGTCCATCCTTTTGTCTCAGCTCCACACTTAATCTCTGTAACTCCTTCAATGTGTGCTTTGTTCCTAATTCTAAGAAGGGGCGAAGTGTCCACACTTTGATATTCATTCTTTTTGAGTTTCATGTGTTTAGCAAATTGTATCTTGGGTAATCTAGGTTTCTGGGCTAATATCCACTTATCAGTGAGTACATGTTATGTGAGTTCTTTTGTGATTGGGTTAGCTCACTCAGGATGATACCCTCCAGTTCCATCCATTTTACTAGGAATTTCATAAATTCATTGTTTTTAATAGCTGTGTAGTACTCCATTGTGTAAATGTACCATATTTTCTGTATCCATTCCTCTGTTGAGGGACATCTGGGTTCTTTCCAGTTTCTGGCTATTATAAATAAGGCTGCTATGAACATAGTGGAACATGTGTCCTTATTACCAGTTGGAACATCTTCTGGATATATGCCCAGGAGAGGTATTGCAGGATTCTCTGGTAGTACTATGTCCAATTTTCTGAGAAACCGCCAGACTGATTTCCAGAGTGGTTGTACAAGCTTGTAATCCCACAAACAATGAAGTAGTGTTCCTCTTTCTCCACATCTATGCCAGCATCTGCTGTCACCTGAGTTTTCGATCTTAGCCATTCTGACTGGTGTGAGGTGCCCCATTTTTTAATGGGGTTATTTGATTTTCTGGTGTCCACCTTCTTGAGTTCTTTATATATATTGGATATTCATCCCCTATCTGATTTAGGATTGGTAACGATCCTTTCCCAATCTGTTGGTGGCCTTTTTGTCTTATTGACAGTATCTTTTGCCTTTCAGAAGCTTTGCAACTTTATGAGGTTCCTATTGATATAGTTTAATGTCTATGTTTCTGTGTTTAGTTTATGTTGAGATGACTTATCTATTGTTGAGAGTAGGGCATTGACGTCATCTACTCTAATTGTGTTTAGATCAATCTGTGGTTGTACAAATATTTATTTTATGAAATTGTGTGCACTTGTGCTTCGTGGATATGTTCTAAACTTGTAATAGCCTCATCATGGACTCTTCCTTTAAGGAATATAGAGTCTTTCCTTATCTCTTCTGAGTAGTTTTAGATTGAAGTATATCTTGTCTGATATTAGATGAGCCATGTCTGCTTGATTTTTAATTCCATTTTTCATCCTTTTACTCTAATATGGTATCTATCTTTGGTAGTAAGACATGGTTTTCTTGGTGTCAGGAAGGAGATAAATTTTGTTTTCTCAGCCAATTTGCTAGTCTATGGGATTTTTTTAATTGGACAACTAAGACTCTTAATGTTTGGAGATATTAGTAAAGGATATGAATATGTTTCTGTCATTTCTTGATTTTTAAAAAAATTATCTTTACTGATAGTGTTTATTTATCCCCGGGATCTAGTTGTGTATGTGTTTATCATTCTCTTTAGACTGAAGCATTACTTCTACAGTCTTTATGGGTCATAAATTCTTATCTATTTTATCATACAACTTTTAATTTCTTCTTCAAATACAGGGCATAGTTTTAGTATGCATAAAACTCAGGGTTGGCAGTTGTGACCTTTCAGAGTTTAGAAAACATCTTTCCATACTCTTCTGCTTTAAGTGTTTCTAGTGAATATAAAGTCAGTTGTTTTTCTGATGGCCGTGTATTTGTAAGTGATTGTGTCTGTCATAGCTTCTAATGCCCTTTATTTTATATTTCAAGTATTTTAACTATAGTATGTCATGCGAAGTTTCTTTTCTGGTTCTGACTATTTTGTTTTCTGTTGACCTCTTATAACTGGATGAACATCTCTTTCTGTGGTTTTGGGGACTTTTCTTCTATGACTTTAATGCAAGTATTTTTTTATGCTTTTGCCTGGTATTATTCTCCTCTTTTGTGTCTAAAATGTGAAGATTGTATGTTTTCTGGTGTCACAAAGTTCTTCTATATTCTACACTAATACATATTTTAATTTGTTATTGACAATTACTGAATGAAAAATTTCTCTACCTTGTCTTCTAGTCCTGATATTCTCTCTTCAATACCATCCACTATATCAATGAGGTTTTCTACTAGGCTTACAGAGTTTTTCATTTCTAACTTTATTTCAACTTAGCTTTTCTTCAGCATTTGTATTTCTTTATTATTAACCAAGGTATGAATACTTAAAGTCAGATACATACACATCAAAATTTTGATGACAATAACAAGTGTGTTTGAGAGAGAAATAAGTAAAACCTTCTCACAATTCTTTCAAATTAAATGTGCTAAAATTTTGGTAATAAAGGCACTAGAAGCAATAAGAAATAGCTGTGAATTTGTTTTGTTTTGGTTTGTTTAATTAGTTAATTAATTATTCTACATCCGCATTCACATTTTTTCTCTTTTCCTCCATTCCATTTGATCTCCTCACCTCCATTTACTCCTTCTCTATTTCTTTTCAGATAAGGGGCAGTCTCCCAGCGATATCAACCAGCCATGACATATTTAGTTGCAGTAAGACTGGCACTTCCTCTTCTATTAAGGCTACACAAGATAACTTAGTAGAGGTAAAGGGTCACAAAGACAGGCAACAGTGTCAGACACAGCTCCTGCTCCCACTGTTAGGGGTCCTATAAGAAGACCAAGCTGCACAACTATAACATATGCTCAGAGGTCCTAGATCAGTCTCACACAGGCTCCCTGGTTGGTAGTTCAGTCTCTGTGAGGCCCATGTTAGTTGATTATATGAGTTTTATTGGGGGGCATTCTTTACTCCTTTGACTCTGACAATCCTTCCTTCCCCTCTTCTACAGGATTGACCAAGATCCTCCTAATGTTTGGCTGTGGGTCTCTGTCTTAGTCAGGGTTTCTATTCCTGCACAAACATCATGACCAAAAAGCAAGTTGGGGAGGAAAGGGTTTATTTGGCTTACACTTCCATATAGCTGTTCATCACCAAAGGAAGTCAGGACTGGAACTCAAGCAGGTCAGGGAGCAGGAACTGATGCAGAGGCCATGGAGGGATGTTCTTTACTTGCTTGCTTCCCTGGCTTGCTCAGCCTGCTCTCTTATAGAACCCAAGACTGCCAGCCCAGAAATGGTCCCACCCACAAGGGGCCTTTCCCCCTTGATCACTAATTGAGAAGATACCTCACAGCTAGATCTCATGGACGCATTTCCCCACCTGAAGCTCCTTTCTCTGTGATAACTCCAGCTGTGTCAAGTTGACACAAACCTAGCCAGTAGAGTCTCTGAAACTGCTTTTATTAGTTGCAAGGTGAAGCCACTTTCATGGGATAGTCACCTATTTACGAGTATAACAGAATATCCTTGGCAATCATTTTATTGTCATTGTTTTTTGTTGTTGTTGTGGTGGTTTTGGTTTGTTCATTTGTTTGCTGGTTTTGCCATTTGTGTTTGATTCTATTATGGCCTTCTGGGCTATACAATCTCTTGCTCTTGGCTCTCCAGGTAGTGTCAAGAATGGGCTACATCTCATGGCATGGGTCTCAAGCTGGACCAATCATTTCTTGGCTTCTCAACAATTTCTTTGCCACTTTTACCCCAGCAAATCTTGTTGGATGGTGTCCCAGTCCCTCTGCTGGCAATCTTGCTTCATTGGAGGAGAGGGGTGTTTCATGCCACATCTCTCCCATTGCTATGATTTTTTAACTAGGGTCATCCTCCTTTATTCCTGAGAGTTTTCACTAACCTTGGTTTCTGGCTTGTCTTAAAGATACACTTCCCCCATCCACTCCCCTTCAGCCAGTTGCAGTTATCTCTCAGACTCTTTTTCTCCTCATGCATGATCCCCCCTGTTGCTCCTAAAGAGGAAATGATTAAATTCCTATAAAATATTCAGGAAAATATGAACAAATAGGTGAAGGCAATTAATAAAGCTGTTTAAGAGCTGAAAATAGAAGTAAAACCAATAAAGAAAATACAAATGAGAAAAATCCTGGCAATGAAAATATATATAAGTGAACAAGAACTACAGATGCAACCATAAGCAACAGAATATATAAGAGATGAAAGAGCAAATCTCAGGCATAGAAGATACCATAGATGTAGGAAGCTGCCAACCCTGGCCGACTCAGGAGAGGCCGCGCCACTGCTGGCACCTCAGGAAAGGCTGCTCCCCGCCGGCTCCTGGGAAAGCCACTGCCCGGGCTCTGGGAAAGCCTCGTCCGGGCTCCAGGAAGGCCATCCGGCTCCGGGAAGGCCTCTGGCTCCGGGATCCTCCGGCTCCGGGAGTCTCCGGCTCTGCCCTATTAAAAGATGGCGGGGGACATGCTGGCTGTCAGGGAAGAGAGCCCAGTGCGCATGCGCAGCTCTCTCTTCAGGCCCTCCTCAAGCAATAGCCCCTCCCGAATGGGCAATATGCTAATAAGGTGTGGCTTGTGGCACCAATGAACGGGCCACATGCTAATTGGTATGGCTTGTGGCACAAATGAATGGGCCACATGCTAATGATGTGTATCTTGGTGCACCAATCCGCAACCACTATGACACCCTCCCCTCTTCCCTGGGAGAGAATAAAAGCTGCAGATCTGCTGCTGTCCTGGGTCCTGGGAATCTACTATCAAGGTGCTTCTGAATAAAGATGACTGAGAAGATCCCGGTGGTGGTGTGACTTTCTTGGTGGTCGAGGGAGGCATGTCACAAGTGGTGCCGAGAACCCGGGAATCAAAGATGATCTGAACTCTTCAGGAACTGAAGAAGATCCTCATGGGATCTGAACTCTTCAGGAACTGAAGATTATTTTCGTGGGATCAGAACTCATCAGCTATGGAGTGGCGGTACTGGTAAGCTTCCCAGAATATTTTAGAGATGATGCTTCCCTATATTGATCCACTTTGGATTGGGGTGGCCATTTTAGTTGTCTTAACAGCCCTCCAAACACTGTTAGAAGCAGTAAAGCAGAGTAGTAAAGACAAAACAGCAAAAGGGAGGCTAGAACCTACTCTTAAAATTAAGGGGGAACAAGAAAAGGGGATTAACCCCTCTCTCAAGGATAAAGCTCCCAGGTAAATGGGACAAGATAAAGTTCTCGGGTAAGAGACAATAAAGAAAAGGAGTGCAGTTAGAAAAGGAGTAAGTAATCATGGGCGCTTCTCATTCGCACCCAATTTTTTTGGCTCTTCAGGAGCTGCTTGTATCAAAAATTTTAAAAATCAAACAATCCACCCTTGAAAGGTTTTTGAAGGAGTGTGATACCATGGCCCCTTGGTTTGCAGTATCGGGGAGTCTTACTGTTCCCTGCTGGGACAAACTTGGCAGAGACCTAGATTTTGCCTGGAATCAGGGCACATTGAAAGTCGGTGTGAAACTAGTGTGGATGCTATGGTTTTTCTTAGGATTTTTTGGAACCAGTAAATCTTTGCAATTGCCATCCACAGTTATGGAAAAGGAATGTTTTGTTTAATGTATCTTTGAAGGGTAGCTTTTGTTCTATAAAAAGAGCCCATGTGGGATGCATAAGATGGTTTCTTTGGTATCAGGATGGAGTCCTGTGGCTTATTCCAAATCTGGGCATCCCACAGGTAAAGCAGCACCTCCTCAACCTAGGTGGACAGCTTGATGCAGAGCTGAAAGAAAGTGGCTGTTCACCTGGACAGGATGTTAAGATTAATATCTATAGCTTTTTGAGATTATTTAGGAGCCAAAGTAGGAACCAAACAGATGTGCCACAAAAGGTAGAGTTTAGAAAGGATAATTTGAGGACTTTAAATGATTTCCAAAGATTATTAGGTGACATTAATTGGGTTTGAATGTACCTGAAGATGCCAAATTATGAATTAAAACCTTTCCATTACTATCTCTGTTTAATCCGGGTCATGGCTAGGTCCAGACCCGGTCATTTCACAGTCCAGGGGAGCGGTTTGTGTTTTTTCCTAGCGACAAAGAACCAATTTGGATACCCGAGAGACTGATACAAAGAGTGCCCCCTCCCTTGGAAGACGTTGCAGAGAATAGCAGGGAGTTGTCGGAGTATCTTCAAGGGACTTGGACTGTGGAGGCAGAACGACTTTCCTGGAAGCTCCTTATCCAGATTTCTATCCTGAACGGCACCAGAGTCGACCCTGTCACCTTGAGAGACATCACCTCTTGGCTGTCCAATGCCTTTTGCTTTTCTAAAAAATGGGCTGGGATGCTACTTTGGGGTGTCCTGGTGTTTGCGGGTTGTGTACTTTGCCTCTGGCTGTTATGTCATATGGGATGCACTCAGGCTCGGCCGAAAGCTGCTGTTGTTCGAGCCCTGATGGCCATAGACGAGGGCATTTCGCCTGAGTTCTGGTTGGTCTCTCTTAAGAGTTTGTAATGATTTCCTAGCAGACTGGTTTGCCGATACTTCCTTGGTTTAGGAACAGACCTAATGACTCCCACTATACCACCTCAAAGGATGATGGAGTAAGGAAACTTAATTTTGCTGACAGAGTGTCACAATACAGTGCAGGGGATGTTATCCTTCCCCTGATAAGATATGGAGACAGGTATGCTAAAGTATGCCTGTCAACGACTAGGACGGAAATTCATTACAATGTCTCACAATTGCACAAACAATTTGACCTCTGTTATAGCCAAGTCCGCCAGCAACGTGCTGGTGGCATCTCCTCCTACTCCAGATCTCTGCAGAGACAGACTGGTGGTCGTATCTGATGGTAGCCCGATTTCCTATCAGTCACTTGTCAAAGGCTGCTCTCTCAGGCTGGGGTGTTCGCTGACCAGATTTGTAGGACTTCATAGTTAATTAATAAAGAAGGGGGAGATGTAGGAAGCCGCCAACCCCGGCCGACTCGAGAGAGGCCACGCCCACCCCGGCCAACTCTGGAGAGGCCACGCCACCCCCGGCTCCCGGGAAAGCCGCTGCCCGGGCTCCAAGAAAGCCTCGTCCGGGCTCCGGGAAGGCCTCCGGCTCTGCCCCATTACAAGATGGCGGGGGACTGGCTGTCTGTCAGGGAAGAGAGCCCAGTGCACATGCGCAGCTCTCTCTTCAGGCCCTCCTCGAGCAATAGCCCCTCCTGAACAGGCAATATGCTAATGAGGTGTGGCTTGTGGCACCAATGAATGGGCCACATGCTAATTGGTGTGGCTTGTGGCACCAATGAACAGGCCACATGCTAATGAGGTGTATCTTGGTGCACCAATCCGCAACCACTATGACACCCTTCCCCCTTCCCTAGGAGAGTATAAAAGCCACAGTTCTGCTGCTGTCCTGGGTCCTGGGAATCTACTATCAAGGTGCTCCTAAATAAAGCTGACTGAGAAGATCCCGGTGGTGCCATGACTTTCTTGCTGGTTGAGGGAGGCGCGTCACACATAGATAAAATCAATACACAAATTAAATGCTAAATATATGAAGTTCCTGATACAAAACGTGCAGGAATTCTTGGATGCTATAAAATGACAAAACTCTAAGAATAATAGGAATAGAATGAGGAGATAATTCCTAGATCAAAGTCCAACAAAATATGTTCAACAAAATCATGGAAGAAAATTTCCCTTACCTAAAGAAAGAGATGCTTACCTTGGTCCTGTGAAGGCTCTATGCCCCAGTGTAGGGGAATGCCAGGGCCAGGAAGAAGGTGTGGGTGGGTTGGTGAGCAGGAGGAGCGGGGGAGGGTATAGGGGCTTTTCTGAGGGGAAACCAGGAAAGGGTACAAGATTTGAAATGAAAATGAAGAAAATATCTAATTTAAAAAAGGAAAAAAAAAGAAGAAAGAGATGCTTAAAACGTAGAAGAAGATTACAGAACACTACATAGATTAGAACAGAAAAATGTCTCCTTGCCACATAATAATTAAAGCATCAGATGTACAAAACAAACAGTATTAAAAGCTGCAAAGAAAAATGGTCAAGTAGCATATAAAGGCAGACCTATTAGGATCACACCTGATATCTCAACTCTAAAAGCCAGAGACTCTAAAGCCAGAATGACCTGGACAGATGTCTGGCAGACTCTAGGGAACCACAAATGTAATCCTAGACAATACACACAGAAAAACTTTCAATCACCATAGAAATGGTAATTGAAAAAGCAAAATATTACATCCAAAACCAAATTTAGAAAATACAAATCCATCCTTACAGGAGGTACTAGAATGAAAACTTCAACTCCAGGACATTAACTAAATGCAAGAATATACAGGAAATACATAATTCCATACAAGCAAAGCAAAATAAGAGAAACACACACACACATGCACACACAAACACATATGCATACACAAATACAAACATGCATGCACACACACATACACCATTACCAAAAAATATCAAAACAAGGATTAACAATCATTACTCATTAGTATCTGTCAACATAAATGGGCTCAATTTTCAAATAAAGACACAAAGCTAGCAGAATGGATGTGAAAAAAGAACCCATAATTCTGCTGCATACAAGAAACACACCTCAACATCAAAGATGAATATTTTCTCAGAGTAAAGGGGTGAAAAAAGATTTTCCAAGCAAATGGACACAAGAAGCATGCTGGTGTAGCTCTTCTAATATCTAATAATGTCACAGACCATCCCAGGTGTGGGGTCCCTGGGATGTAGGTTCTCGAGATAGGTGGGTAAGGATTTGTCTGTAACAAACAGAAACAAACACAGAGGCAGTTTGAATCTGAGTGTATTTTTCACCTCTCGAGCAAGGGTTTTTATACATAGATAAACAGTTGTTACATCTCTGAAAAGCTGTGTTCAGTGAAGCACTGAAATAGAGTGGACATAGCAATAATCATTTGGTATATGAAAACACAAAATCATCCAATTATTACAACTTAAAATAAGACATTTTCAATAAAACAGCCAGGTAGAATTAATATTATTATGATCATTTGGTACATCAAAATATGAAAATCATCTGAGGCTAGTGGCAAATTTCCAAGAACAAGCTAATGAATTTTTACAATCAGTTACTGTTTATCTGTATATCTTCAAAGCATAAATGTAAACTGTTTTAATTCTTTTTATTTAATTCTTTCTTAAACAATATACCAAAACCTACTTTCAATGGCACACATGCAGCCATATGAAATATTACTGTTGGGAAAGTTTATATTTATCAATACTATCTTATAGATGATTTATAAAGTGAAGCAATGTTTTTCCCAGAGATGAGGTCATGGTTAGTGACTCCATTTCAAGGGATAGTTTTGTAGCCATAATACTCACTTAAGATCGTAGGCTAGGCTATGAGGAACATTTCCTATATAGGAAAAGGAACAGAAAAAATAAAACAGATAAGTTGCCAAGAGAACTATGGCTCAATAATTTTTCTCTGGCCAAGAGTTCCACAACTGATTCCAGGAGGCCTCCTTCTTTTAAAGTCTACCACCTCAGTCTGTAGAACTTGTCACAGAGACCCTACTGAGATTGGTGTGGCACAAGAAAGATTTTCAATTAAAATTAATCAAAAGAGATAGGGAACTACAATTCAACTCATATTTATCAAAGGAAAACTCTACCAAGATGACATTTAGATTCTGAACATCTATGCCCTAAATGCAAGGGCACTCACATTCATAAAAGAAACATTATTAAAACTTAAACCACAACATCCATCTTCATACATTGATAGTAAGATACTTTAACACCCCAGTCACATTAATGGAAAGGTCATCTAGACAGAAACTAAACAGAGAAATAATGGAGCTAATAGATGATATTACTCGGATGGACCTCAGACATATCTATGGAAAATTTTACTCAAACACATAGAATATACCTGTCTCTCAGGACACTATAGGAACTTCTCCAAAACTGAGAAGTCACAAAACTAGTGTCAACAGATATAAGAAAAGTGAAATGTAATAGGTCTATCTCAGGACCCAGCTATACAATTCCTGCACACATAGCCAAAGGATGCTCTACCATACCACAAGGATACTTGTTCAACTATGTTTATAGCAAAAAATTAGATACAACCTAAATGCCCCTCAGCTGAAGAATGGACAAAGAAAATGTGGTGCATTTACACAATGGAATATTACTCAGCTGCTAAAAGCAATGACTTAAAATTTGCCAGCAAATGGATGAAAATACCATCCTGAGTGAGGTAATTGAGTCCCCGAAAGACGATGATAGTATGTAACCACTAAGGTATGGATATTAGCCTTAAAGTAAAGAATAACCATGCTACAATCCACAGACCCAAAAAAAATAGCTGAGGATAAGGTGTGATTTCCTGAGTCACAAAGCCTCTGTATCGACGGGGTCTTACCCACTTAGGGGTTGTGGTGAAGTTTATTTTCCATGTGAATGGATTTAATCTGATTTGCAAAACAAATGACATATATCTTTATACATCTGAATTTCTTATTACAAATATGTATACATTTTTCACATCAAAATATGGTAACAATTATGCTTCATTATGCACACCTGTATCTACAACTAATCAGAAGATTGAGACAGGAGGTTCACAATTGCGAGGACAACCTGGACAGCCTAGTAAATACTTTTAAAGATTTAAAAAGGCTAAGGATGTGACTCTATTGTAGTGTATCGCCCAGCATACATCATGCTCTAAGTGCAGTCTCCTAGAATGTCAGCACCAAAAATGAATGAATGAAAGAGAGAGAGAAAGGGGAAAAAAAGAGAAAAATGCTTAACACACAGGACCTCATGCACAAGAGACATTTTTAAAAGCAATGAGTATCCCATGATTTGTTTTCTCTGAAGTAAATAATTCTGAAATCATGCTAGTACTTGAAAAAAAATGCTAGTACTTGAAATAAGTATTTAGATTTAATTTTCACAATGTGTATTATTTCTATTCATAAACATATACAATGTAAGATGTTAAAAAATACACATGTTAATAATTTGCCCTATATAGTATTGAGACATAATTTTTTCTTTTCTTTTTTTTTCTTGGACATGCAGAAATATGTTAGAATTACATTTATGTTAAAAGATTATGAGTCCTTACATTTATGTTAAAAGATTTTGAGTCCAGCCTTGCTCCCCCACTGAACTCTTTGATGCCATCTTTCAGATGACCCTTCATGACATAATTATGTTTCCACTGGTTAGTCTCTCTTTACCTTGGGAACTTGAGAAGTCTCAGCTGACTGAGTCTACACAATCCACAGGTGTTTTAGAGGACTTCACACTTGTTCTTAATTGTGTATTTTCCTGCTGACAATCAGGATTTCCAGGTGCCAGGTTCCTGAGCCCTTGGAGACTCACAGTGACTCTATGAAGGGGACATAATCTAGAGCTATGCAGGTGTAAAACAGATTGTACTCCAGGGAACTGAGGGAGTGTTTGGATACTGGTGGGCCTGTATCAGGAGAAAGCAATGCTTTATAAACTTGATCTACACTGCCCAGGCAGCCATATGTTTTATCAGTTGGTTGATGTGCTATTGGGTTCAATTACTCCATGACTCTCAACTGAGCAGATTCTATCAATTTTTTATCAATATAAATATGAGATTACTCATTGCCTTCTCTCTCTGGATTTTTCTCATTGTTTTCCAGGAACAAATTTTTTGTTTCTCCTTAAGTATACCTGCTTCTCCTGGCTACTATCAAGATGGGGATTTTGTGATTGGAGGACTATTCTCCCTTAGAGTGATGATTAGACGCTTCATAAGTAAATTTAGCTTTAAAGATGCATCTTATTTATCAGAATTTCTTTATGAGTAAGTGTTTGGATTCTCTCATTTAAAAAATATTGCTTCAGGATTTCATACATATATACATGTTTATCAAACCCTCCTCTACTGCTCCCCCCCACCCCAATGTCCACTGTCTCCTGTCTCTCAAGTTCATTCTCTCTTTGCCTCTCTCTCACTCTCTCTGTCTTTCTCTCTCAACTTTATCTATTCTGTCTTAATATCATTTTTTAATCTACTGAGTTCATTTAGGTATCCCAGTACTGCAGGAGTATAATACATTATCTAGAGTGTAGGCAAACTAAACTTCCTGGAAGGAAATTGACTCTCTGTTCCCCAGTAGCTACCAAATGCCAAGAGCTAATCAGCCATGACTTTCTCTCTGTGTGTCTCCACTACTCATGTGGAATTCTGTTAAATATGTAAGAAGGTGTTGAAAGCACTTTGAAGTCAAAAACAATTTTTCTTGGTAGATATTTAGTGTATTGTATTGAAAACACTTTATTTTTCCTGTTTAAATTAACTTGACACTATTTTTTAAATTGCTATGGTTGATCAAGCACTGTGTATTTTCCTGAGGTTTATTCTACTTTCGAAGACCACAAGAAATACTGTTTAATGTTTGCTATTTCCCACATGCTTTACTCCTCCATTTCAATTTCTCAGACACAAATTGCACAGTAAAATGTGAAAATGGTATATTCAAAGGTATGTGTTGGTGCAAACCTTTAATCCCACAACTTGAGAAGCAGAGGCAGGTGGATCTCTATGACACTGCAGTTAACCTAGTCTACATAGTGAATTTCAGTCCAGCCTGGGCTGAATAGTGAGACATTGTCTCAAAAAAATTTAAAAGCAAAAATTGTAAATAAATTGTACTATGAATCTTCATTTTTAACACTAATTCTTCTACATTTTAATATAGAATATCCTGTTTATTTCTTGGATTATTGTGTATATTCTTTATTTGACTTAGATTATTAAAAATAAAAATCCAGAGTTTAAGAGGGAACATGAGAAGAGCTACAAGGAGAAAAGAAAGGAAGGTAACTCATGTAATTATATTTTAATTACAAATTAATATTAAAAAGAACACAAAAATTATCTTTATAATATTTCATCATAGGCATCTTACCAAACATTATCAACACATATTGGCAATGGTTTTTGCTACAGAAAAAATCAACAAGGATCCAAATATTCTGTTCAATATGTCCCTGGGATTCTATCTCTTCAATGTTGACTATCTTGAGATGAAGGCCATGGAAAGTTCTATGGCTTTGCTCTCAGGAGAGAGCCCCCCAATTCCTAACTATTCCTGCAGGCCTGAGAAGACTAAGAAGCTGGTCGCAGTGATAGGAGGCATTTCAACAGGAATATCAGCTCAGATCTCCCGAGTTCTAAGTCTCTACAATGTCCCACAGGTATGCAAAGATCATGCTTCCTTGGGTTAAACATAGTAATATAGTAATAAATGCTAGTTAATTCAGTTATTGTTTGTTGATGAGGTATGGAACTACTTAAAAAATTTACTATTTAGTTATCATTTTAACTATAAAGTATAATTTATTCATAAGATGAAATCATGTTTGTATAACAAATTTAATTTAAAAACCTTTAAATTTGAAAACTATAGCTAAAGTAATGACAACCTGTATTCTAACCACTCCAAGAAAATTTTGTTTGCCTTGCACCACTGTTAATCCTGAGCTTCTTTTGTATCCCGTTTTAGAGCATCACAAAGCATGAGGAGTACAGTAATTCTACTAATGTATCTTCACTGTAACCATTGTGTACATATTCCTGATTCTTTTACTGTGGTATCAGCTCACATTCTTAATTGCATTTACCGTTCCAAAGAACTGTGAGTCAGACACACTCTGACCAGTTGTTGGGAATGTTTGCAATTTTCCTCTGTTGGCATTAATATTTTAATTTTTGTCTTTAAAATTCTTTCTGTTGATAAGTAATGACTTCTTATAAACAATGCTAGAGTAGCAGCATTTATAATTCAAATCCATTCTACATAGTAAAAAACTTGAAAAGGGCTCTTTAGAAATTTAAGTTTGCAAATAACAGTTCTGGTACTGTTTCTCTCTATATTCATGAAGTATCTCAAAATCTTTGTCAAATACATTAGGCTGCAATTTTGTTTTTAATTTTTACCTATTTGTTTACTGAAACAGTTTCTCACCATGTAGTCTTGACTGTCTTGAATTTTCTTTGTGGCTTAGGATAGCCTTACAGAAATCCTTCTGCCTTTGCTTGTCCAGGGCTGGGATTAAAGGCATGTACATCTGTGCCTGACCAGATGTTTATTTTTATGTATTTTTATGAATGAATTTTATTTCTTCTTTTAAATATTTGACTTTGCACATATGCTTATTATGATATTTATAATGAATATCATTATTTATAAGAAATGCCTATATATAATTGTACTTCGCTCATTTTTGTCACAGATCTTCTTACCTGCCTCTCACTGGTTTCCAGTCTCTCACCTGACAGCTCTCTATTCTGCTTTTCTGCCATGAGTTGCTTTGAATTGATTTTTGCACAGGATAGAGAGACAAGTAACTCTTTCTTAACTTTTCTACATTTGGCTAGATATTCAATTTCTCTAGCAATTTATGGAAGTGATTGTCTTTTCTCCAAAATATGTGTTTGACTATAGCTCTGTGAGTTTAATTTCTGGTCTTTTTAGTTTGTCAAAAGGTTTATCTTATGCCAACACCTGGGTGATATGTTACTAGGGCTCACTTGCATAATTTGAGATCTGGTGTTGAAAACATGTACCAGTACCCTCTCTATTTAGGATGGCTTTTCCCAGTTGGGGTCTTGGTCTTTTCATATGAATTTTAGAATTGCCTTTGCTAGTTTTGTGAAAAGATTCATAAGAAGATGGATGAGAATTACCCTCAATAATATATCAGTTTGGCATATCTGTAATATTAATTTGGCCAATCTGTATGCATCAACATTCATCCAATTTCTAGCCTCATCTTTAATGCCTTTAAAGTCTTCCACCTTTTTGCTTAGGTTCATTCCTAGGTGTTTTTTTTTTATTGTACATGGTAATACTCTCATTATTTCTATCTCTACAAATTCATTATTGATATATAGAAAGCTACTAGTTTGGATATCTATTTTGTGTTCTGTTACTTTGATGAAAGTGTACATATGGTCTGAGAAATTCATACTTAAAGTTCCATGGAAAGCCCATGAGAAAATATTCAGACATAAACATATTATATGCAAGCAGGAATAATTTACCTTCTTCTTACCCTATTTGTGTGTGTTTTCTTACTATATCGATTTTGCTAGGATTTCAAACTAAAAATGAATGGCATAAGTGAATACTCTCTGGCCCTTTGTTTGTAGTTTTACTCATAAATTTTGAGTGTTTCATCTGGCATTCTATCCATGTCAATATCCCTATATTCAGTAGTTAAGGAGTAATGCTATTTGGGATATCGCACTGCTTTGGGAGTTCATGTTTTTTTGGTCTCTGTGTTAGAATTGGTATTCTTCTGGCTTGGATATTTCTTTTTGTTTTACTTGTATATCTTTATATTGAGACATATACTCCTTTCATGTCAGTGCTTTTTTTTATTATTTTTAATATTGTGCAGAGAGAGGGTGGGAAGAGAGAGAGAAAGTGAGTGGTTATGAACCATCTGGCACAGTTGCTGGAAACTGAACTTCAATCCTTAGAATTGGTTGTTTTGTTGTTGTTTTTTTTTTTTTTTTTTTTTTTTTTTTTTTTTTTTTTTTTTTTTTTTTTTTTTTTTTTTTTTTTTTTTTTTTTTTTTTTTTTTTTTTTTTTTTTTTTTTTTGTCAGCATATGATGCATGGATTTCATTATGGCCATTCACATGCTCTTTGTTCTTACTGTCTGCATACTGATGCTGAAAATACCCTCCCATCTTGCTGTTCTGCTCTTTGAATAAAACTCTTTCAATTCTTTCAGCTTTTAGTTCAGTATTTTATTATTTTCCCCTGCCTAGGATTTCTCTTACCACTCCAATGATTCCCTTTCTAGTTCTCTCTCTCTCTCTCTCTCTCTCTCTCTCTCTCTTTCTCTCTCTCTCTC
>LR752058.1:69099-112079 GCA_902729485.2 Mus minutoides | reverse complement strand
TCCCCCCCCCCCCCCCCCCCCCAGATCGTTCACTCTGTGACACAGGAAGCCACCACAGGGGCTTGTTTGGTACCTTAAGACTGCTTTCACGTGAAAGGAAGGATAATTCATGATCCCCCAATGTTCATGTGTGATCTCATAGGTGAGTTTTTGTGGTCTGGGACAATAGTGAGTCTGGGTGGTTCTGAGGTTGTGGGCCTACAACTCTCCTGGCCTTGAGGTAACTCCTCACTTTATCCTTAGAGGCAGATTCTGTTGGCTAACTGAATACAATAGCCTCTGTCCAGCCTACAACTAGGGCAGACTTTAAAGTATGGTCTTCTCCTTCACTAGTCTTTGAGAAAGTCTGCACTGCTTACATCCCAACCTCTGATCATCCATCCAGTTTTAGGAGAATCACAAGAGAAGGTTTATACAAAAGGTGGTAAGATACATGTTGCAAAGTCACCTGATCCTTGTATTTATTGCAGTACTAGTCACAATAGCTAAAATGTGGAGACAGTACTTTGGTCGATGAATGTATAAACAAAAGTTTATATACACATATGTGTAGACATATATGTGTGTGCATATAATAGAATATTGTGTAGCCTTGGGAAAAAAGGAAACAATGTTATTTGCTACAAAATTAATGGACCTGTAGAAGGGAATGCTAAACTTTAAAAAGTGGATAAAGAAAAGGTTTTGCAGGGTCTCTCAGTTATATGTGATTCCAAGGATAAAATACACAGAGATAGAGGACAGGTGCCATACTGGTGGGTAGGAAGTGGAGAGATGCAAGTCAAAGGTTATAAAGTAGCAGATATGTAGGAAGACCAAGTCTAGAGAGCTGATGTTCAACATGAGGTCAGATGTTACTAAATAGGCATTTTTTTAAGAAGTAGATTTTAGCTATTTATTACACAAAGTAACTGTATGAAATAATAGTGATGATAACCTAGCTCTCTATATAACCATATATATCTACCCAGCACACAATCCCCAAGTACCATGAGAAAATGAGGCCTCATAGCCACTAGATGGCACCATAGCAGTCCCCGTGCATCAGATGAAATGGACTTCAAACAGGAACTGTCATAGTTGGGGTTTTCATGGGGATGTTGGTGGGCTGAGGGTGGTGACAAAATATATTTCTACTAAGGGACCGTCGTTCAGCTACACTGCAGATGACAAGAACTAGTGGACACAGCTGTAGCAGGCACAGAACCAACAATGAATGTCACACTCCCCTTACAGCAGCTTTACCTGGGCAGCTGCCTTCTATAGAGTGGATTTTTTTCCCTAGACCTATCCCAAACTTTCTCAGTTGCCACTGGCTTCATAATTCAGTATCTTCTGAGGTTTGTGGAGTAGAAGCCAGAATGGAATCAGGAGAAAACAGCTTATACTCCAATGAAGAGTATGCTGGGGAATGCAGACGGAACCTGGGGGAAGATGTGTGGGGTAGGGTGGAAGGAAGCTCAGGGTGGATTTTCTTCACTAACACATTGGGAAGAGTGTTGCTGAAGGTACGCTTGCATCTTGGAAGAATGCTGTGCCAGCTCTAAGCCAGGAATAACAGGGACACATACCTTCAGTGATCTGGGCTCTCCTGTTTCCACTGGGATGATGACAACCCCACATCGCAGATACCCAGTGCTATACCTTAGCTCTCAAGGGAATGAGACTAACCACAAATGATAGGAACTTGCCAAGTCTCGTTGCTTTGAAACATTAGGATCTTGTTGGGATGAATTTATCATGTACACAGATGAATGAAAAAGATTAGCGAGAGAGCCTTGCTAATGTTGCTAGCACTATAAAACAGGGGGTTCTTTCTGGGGGGGGTCAAATGACCTTTTCCTAGGGGTTGCCTAAGACCATCAGAAAACACAGCTATTTACATTACCATTCATAACAGTAGCAAAATTACAGCTATGAAGTAGCAAGGAAAATAATTTTATGGTTGGGGTCATCACAACATGAGGAACTGTAATTCAAGGGTCATAGCATGAAGAAGGTTGAGAACCACCGATATAAAAGGTCAAGGTCACCCAAAAGGATCTGAGTTGCTCTGCACCTACTTTCCAGGCCTATGGACTCATGCTTGAAGGGGAAGAAATGACCCACATAGGTTTCAGCGGCATCTTTGCTGAGCCATTGTGTGCTTGCTCCAAAGCCATCCATGCATCAGGACTATGCATACCTGTACCAGGACTGTGCATACATGCTTCAGGATTATGCATGACTTCAACAACACAGACTTACCATAACTGGCCCCTTATGATTATGAATAATGCCTGATTTGGAAACTGAACTAAGCCTCTGACACATTCCCTAAGGGGACCAATTAGCTCTCAGGGCCTAACGATTCATCACAACCATTCCACCAGAGAGGGAAACACATGTTCTTTTGTTTTTTGGTTTGTTTTGTTTTTAAACTGTAGTAGGCATGTATTCTGACTACACAGTTGCTTCCCTGCCTAGAAACCATCTGCCAGCATCACCATCTGTGGTTACAAAATATGATGTCTTCTGGATATCACTTCTGAACAAGAGAGTGATTCCAAAGGAGGAGCAAATCAACAATGGGCTCACACCCATGGATTAATGAATACAAGCACACGCCCCCGCCGGAAGCCACTGGGAAGAGGTAGTGGCCTACTGAAGATCCAGCTGTGATATGGTAATGACACTCTGAGAAGATAGGGCCCTACATCACAGGTGTCCAGTGGTCTTTGAATCAGAAATAGTTACGTGGTTTCCATGAGTAGACGGCATGGCTGTGGGCTTCATGGGCAGAAGCAAGGCTGGTTCTTCACAAAACCTACGGGCTACTCACAGAACTTTGTTTTCCACCTCTGCCTCTCTGAACACTCTTGGTTTGGGCTCGGAGACTTGATATCTAAGGGAAAAACGCGGGGCTACCAGGAAACATGCCAATGTGCACTGATTTGGAAAAGAGCTCCATTTGATCCTCTTGGGCTTCTCATGCCACTGTATCAACAGAGGAGGGATTTTTCTGTCTATAATCATTGGTTTTCACTGCCACAGGGAATGGGTGCCATTTTGTGGGAAGACTACTACATCTAGGACCCAGGTAGATTCTCTAGGGTATTGTTTAGGGATCCATATCTAATAGTAAAGGTTAAAGAGACAAATAACTTTCTCGAACTCTGGCTAATGTGCAACCACAGGTGACTCAAATCCTCCAGGGAAGATATCACCCAACCATATACAACTCTGCCACCTGAGAATGGGATGAAGACCAAGGCAACTATAAATGGGTAGTGGAAGGAGGGAGTTATAAATGCTAATTTGTCCACATGATCAGTAACTTGGAGTGTGTGTGTCCCTGTATATCCATTTCATTCTCCTTGTGACCCATATTATCTATCTATCTATCTATCTATCTATCTATCTATCTATCTATCTATCATCCATGCATCCATGCATCCATGTATCTATCTATCTATCTATCTATCTATCTATCTATCTATCTATCTATCATCCATGCATCCATGCATGCATCTATCTATCTATCTATCTATCTATCTATCTATCTATCTATCTATGAGGCAGGATCTCTTTGTAGCCTCTCTTTGTAGGTCAGACTGGGTTCAGACTCAGAGATCTATGTCTCTGCCTCCCAAGTGCTGGGGTTAAAGCTGTGTGCCACTCTGCTCTCCTTTCTCATGATTATTACCAATACATATTAAGAGTTCTTACTGATCAGTGTTCACAGTGACATTCCTGCATCTACAGATTGTGTTTTTGTTAGATCTACAGTCCTTTCTGCCCTTTCTTGCCCTACCTCTTTCCCTTTCTTAAAAGTCCCACTTCTAATTCAGCTCTTTAAAAAAAATGTGTCTACATTATGTGACGGGAAACCATCTGATCATTTCCCTGTTTCTGTTTTCTTTCACTTGCCACGATGATGATTTCCAATTCAATCCATTTTCCTGCCGATGACATAAATTCATCCATCTTTGTGGCAGCATGAGTTTCTACTACACCACATATTTATCCAATTATCAGCCAATGGGCGCCTAGGCTGACTGTGTATCTTGAGTACACGGTTTATCTTAAGAACACAGACGATAATGAAGTATTTTCTTCATACACGAATGCCATTCATCTCTATGTAATATATAAACAAGCCCGGCACTGTTGCATTATGGGGTAGATCTAGCTTTAGTTTTTGGCTTTTGAGGAAACTATATTCTACTCTCCATAATGACTGCATTAATTTGTATTCCCATGAGCAACAGTGTTGAAGGGCTCTTTCCCCTTCCATCTTGACAATTTAATATATGTATACATTGACCATATGCACCCAACCGACCTCTTTCACTGATCTGGGTATCCCCAGGACCTCCCTCAGCAACCCCTCCCACCTTCATGTCTTCTCCAATTTTTTTTAAAAGATTTTTATTTATTTATTTTATATATGTGAATACACTGTTGCTGTCTTCAGACACACCAGAAGAGGGCATCAGACCTCCCATTATAGATGGTTTTGAGCCCCCTTGTGTGCTGGGAATTGAACTCAGGACCTCTGGAAGAGCAGTCAGTGCTCTTAACCACTCCAGCCCCAAAGGTGTGCTGTGCTTCCTCTTGAGTTGGACCCTCTATTCCCCTGGGCTCAAGGAGCATGCAAAAGACAGCCTCTGGCCCAGGGAATCTAGGATTAAACTCCATTCCCAAGCTTGGGGGTTAGTTTGTTCTCCTTTTCCCCAATGCGTCCATGTCTATGTCCATTCACCATTAGCTTGCTGATCTGAGAGCACTGAGTTTTTTCACATAGGCATTTAGAGCTGCACACTTTCATATTAGGACTGACTCATTATATTCCACAAATTTAGGTATTATGACGGCTGTTCTTGGTTGTCGACGTCACTATATCTGTAATTAGCTAAAACTCAATGGCTGGGTATGCCCATGATAAATTTTTTCTTAATTAAATAATTTGAAGTGAGAAGACCCACTTTTAATTATAGATCTTTTGAGGTGGAAAGATCCGCCTTTAATCTGGGCCACACCCTCTGATGACAGTCTATATAAAGGACATTGAAGAATGTCCTCTTTGCCTGCTGGCTCTCCTCACTCTTGCTGGCAAGTCCATTCCTTCACTGGTATTCGAGCCTACTTCAGGATTCCCACATATACTAAAGATCAGCTGAGGCATCCGGCCTTATGGACTAAGCCAACTACTAGATCCTTGGACTTTCCATTGGTAGACGGCCAGGGTTAGACTAGCTGGAGTAGCCTGTAACCCCTCCCCCCCCCAACACGCACGCACACACACACACACATGCACACACACACATGCACACACACACATGCACACACACACGCACACACACTCCTCTAGAGAATTCTGACTAGTACAGATATGTTGTATTCAATTCATTGCTATTTAATTCTAGGAACTTTTAATTCCCTTCTTAATTTCTGCAACGACACATTCATAATTCAATAGTGTTGTTTGATCTGATGAGTTTGTGTAGTTTCTCTTACTATTTCTAGATTTATCCCATTTTGATAGATTACAGGATAAAATTTTATTTTTTCTATATTTGTTGAGACTTCTAATATGTGATCAATTTCAGCGAATGTCCCATAGGGTGCTGAGAAGAATGCATGTTCTTTTGTGCTTGGGTGGACTGTTCTGTACATGTCTGCTAGTTCCATTTGCTCTGTGTTCTTTAATTAAATACTATTTAATTTCAGTGTTTCTTCACTTTTTGGGTGCAATTGATCTATCTAATAGTGAGAGGGGATACTGAAGTCACTGTGATTTAAAGTTAGTACTGTTTCCTCTGTGAAATTGAATGAGCTTATCAATTTAGAGTATCCTGTCTGCCTCTGTGGGTTGAGTACTGTCAGCAGCTGTAATCATTCTCTAGACTCTATTATTTGATAATAGAATAGCACCTGGCTTCAGAACAGACATTTGTTAAGTAGGGATTAGTTAAGGAGTAAAGCAACTTCAGCGGGGTCTCTGTATACTCATCCATGTGTTTCTGTGAGTGCAAAAGAAGAAAAGGGTGTCATTAGGGTGAGATGAGATGAGCGGTGTCAGGTTGGTAGGTGAATAGTAGGGAGAAATGAACACAGGAATGGGAATTATCAATGAGAAGGAAAATAAGTGGGCAGAATGTATACGAGTGCTAGTTAACACTTAGATGAAAAAGAGGAGGAAAAACATCATAAACCAGGTTTGACTCTGAGCTTTGGGTTTGACTCTGAGTAAGAGGAGTGGCTAAGGGAAAAGAGAAAAGGAGGAGGAGGAGGAGCAGGAGGAGGAGGAGGAGGGAGGTGAGGAGGGGGGAGCATATGTGTGTGACAGAGCACAGATTGTATAGAATAGTAAAAGTCATCAGCAGAGGGAACAGTGTGGGTCTGCTACAATGACCTCTTGTGCTATATAGAGATGTAGCTACAGATAAGAAAGAGATATAAGACTACAGATTATTGGGAGATAAAGAACAGCTGCACTGGAAAGAGCTATGAGTGGAAATACAAGAAAAAGGTCCTTGGCCTGAATGTTCATTTCCTCATCTCTGCTGTTTTGGGCTGGGCTTGTGTTGCCTGTAAATGGTTTGTTTCTTCTCATGTGGGCTCTTGACTCTCTCCTACCAGGCTATGGATAGTAGGATACCCGAGGCAAACTCCTCCCAACCAGTGTTGCTGTGTTCCTGTGTGGCGCCCAAACTCCTGCAGCTTAGAATTTCCTTGGTGCTACACGATGGTTGCTCTGCCTGCAGTCCCTGGGAACCCTTCTGTGAAATCCCTACACAAGCCACTTCTGTAGATCTCCTGGTTTATATCTTTTAACTCTGTTTGTGTTGTGTAGATGCTGCTACGGCCTTGCTCGCTGCATGTATCAGCCAAGACCAGTCGGATGGCACAGAATGTTCATGGGTCTGGTAGATGAGGTTTTCCGGGGTACTGATCAAGTCAACTCTGAGACTTGGAGACGTAGCAGACAGAGTGATAGAATATTGCTGTCCCCTTTAATCCCCAACTGTAGTCCTGTCCACCGTTTTACAGGGGAGATCCTAGCTTTACTTTCATATTCTCAGATGTTCTACTCTCCTCTCTCCCTTAAAGCCTCCATTGCTTTAGTTGGACAGTCATTTTCACAGTACTCAATTCTTTTGATCCAAGACACCATCTTCTGGTGTCTTGTCTTGCTCAGTTTCTTTCTATGGTGGTTTTTAACCTTATTTTTATTTGTGTGTGTATGGGGAGCATCTTTGTGGATGGATGCCACATGTGTGTGGGTACCCATGAAGGGAGGTCAGAAAAGGGGTTGGAATCCCTGGAAGCTGGCGTTATAGGAGGTTGGGAGCCCATTGATGTGGATGTGGAGAGTGGAGCTGGGTTCCTCTGGATGACCAGCGTGGATTTGGGACAGCTGAGTAATCTCTCCAGACTCGTTTTCGATGGTAGAATCTATTACTTAATTTGTTAGGCTTATTCCAAGCTATCGTATTTAGTTTATGAGGCCATTGTGAATAAAATTGTTCCCCAATTCTATTTTTCAGTTCATTTGTCACTGGTATATAGCAAGGGTCCTGATTTTTGCATTTTAATTTTGTATCGTGCCTCTTTGATGAAAATTTTTTATTTGCTACAAGAATTTTCTGTATTGTGTAGTGTGAAGGGCCTTTTTGTGTGTGTAGAATCATGTCACCTGCAAATAAAGATATTTGAGATTCCTTCTTTCATATTTGTATCCCTTTGTTTTATTCTCTTGCCTTATTACTCTAGGTAAGGCTTTAAGCACTATGTTAAATATGACTGGAGAGACTGGAGAGACTGGAGAGACTGGAGAGACTGGAGAGACTGGAGAGACTGGAGAGACTGGAGAGACTGGAGAGACTGGAGAGTGGAGCTTTGTTGCTGACTCTAATGGAAATGCTTCACATTTTTCTCCTCTTATCATGATGTTATATGATGATATATGGCTCTGTCATATGTGGCCTTTATTATGTTGGGACATGTTTCCTTAATCTCTGCTATCTTCAGGATTTTCAATCTGAAGAGATGGCAGGTTTTGCCAAAGATATTATTAATGACTATTGAAATGATTTCATAGTCTCTGCCCTTGAGCATTTTATGGGATGTATTTATATTTGTTGACTTGTGTGTGCTGAGTTATTGCTGCATCTCTGGAATGAAGCTGACACTATTACAAAGAATCATCTTTTGGATGATTCATAAAGTTGGTTTGCAAGCATTTTATTGAGAGTCTTTGTGTCTATGTTCATCAAAGGATATTGATCTATTTTTCATTATTGATTTTTTAAAATCTGGTTTTGGTATCAGGGTAATGCTTCCTAAAGTGAATTTAAGAGCATTCTCTTCTGTTTTATGGAATAATTTAAGAATGAGTATTGGTTCTTTGATGGTTTGCTAGAATTCTACAGAGACTCAATCTGGTGTGGACTTTGTTATTTGGGAAATTTTAAATTACTGCTTTATCTCACTGTGCACTGCATATCTACTTAAATTTTTAAAATCTCTTTTTACTCTAAATTTGGCAGATTATATGCATCCATTAAGTCATTCATTTCTTTTAGATTTTCCAGCTTAGTAGAAAATAAATTTTTAACGTCTGTTTTTATGACCTTCTAAATTACACTGGTAACTGTTGGAATGTCCCCTTTTATCTTTTATCTCTAATTTTAATAATCTGTGCATTCTTTCTTTTGATTACTATGGCTAAAATTTCATGCTAATTTAAAACACTATCAATTCAGTTCTAAGCACGTCCCATCTGTTTTGCCATTTTCTCATTCATTTGCTGATCTTACCCTCCACATTGCTAACTTCCACTACCAGGTCTTGGATATCATATATCTGCTCATTTGTGTCCTCTCGGAGGTGGTGGATCATTTTAACTAATTATTTAATTAATTACATCCCCAATACTGCCTCCTTCCTCCCCTCTCACAGAGCTCCCCCCACCCCTCATCCCCCAGCCCCTTTGCCTTTATCCTCCATCCCCATCCCCTTCACCTCTGAGAGGCTGTCCTTCATCCTCCATCCCCATCCCCTTCACCTCTGAGAGGCTGTCCCTACCCTGGGTATCCTCCCACCCCAGTGCATCAAGTCTGCAGGATGAGGCACGTTTTCTCCTCCTGAGGCCAGACAAGGCAGCCCTCTGATACATATATGCCTGGAGCCTCAGACCAGCCTGTGTATGCTTTTTTTGGTTGGTGCCTCAGTCTTTGGGAGCTACCGGCTCATTTTGAGACTCATCCCATGGGTAGACACCAGTTCTTCCCACTCTTAATAATGCTATGTTGTACTAGCCTAGCTGTTCTCCGAGAGATTTTGCCCAGCAGCTGATGGAGACAGATGCAGGTGCTCACAAACACTGGACAGTGGTCAGGACCCCTATGGAAGAGTTAGGGGAAGGATTGAAGGCCCTTAAGGAGGTGTCAACCCCACAGGAAGACCAACAATGCCAACTAACCTGGATCCCTGTGATGAATTATTTTTAACAGTAAACTTGAAATTTTCATTTCACAATTTCCCTAGTCCAGCATTTTGAATTCACTAGTTCCAGTGTTATAATCTTTTTGAGGAATGTGCTCTGCTTTCCCATGTTAATTGTGGTTCTGTGCTGTGGTTTGCACATCTATTAGTTTAGATCTCTTCCGGTTTAGTCTTCTGATCTTTGCATTGTTCAGTCTGCTGTTGTATTGTTCAGTCAAAAGATACGAACTGCTATTACAGCAACAGCATGAACACACTGACATACATTTATGATGGTGAATTGTGGGACAGTGGACTGTGCCATCAGGCAGAAAACCTGGTAAGGTCAAGCAGATTCAGAAACCCCTGTACTCTCTCATATCAGAACGGTAGGCGTTTCATCTACTCCCGACCAGACTCCTGTCCTGGAACACGTGGCCACAACAACCCATGGAGAGAACTGTGACAATCAGTCACATAGGAGCAACCCCCCCAAAGCCCCTCCACATGCAGATGAGGCATCCCTAATACCTCAGACCAAGTCAATAGAAAGCATCTGCTTAGACCCCACCCACCCCAAAATGTATATGACGCTATCCATAAGAAACAAAACACATGAGTTACTTCATCAAAGAGCGTCTATCTTGTAGAGCTGTAACACTTCGGGGAAGAGAATTCTCTCTGAAGCTTTCCTCACTGGAAGCTCCTCCAGCCTACTGTAGTCACTCCCTACTCGGGGGCTTTGACCTTGGCTCCTAGCTGCCCACTGTGCCTGGCCAGCTTACAGCCCGGGGGCCTAGCTGTCACCCACCACCTACTCTGGAGCAGCAGCGGCCATGGAAGAGACCCAGCAGCCCGTCTTGATCCTCAACTACCCCTCCCCTTTGGATAGCCCAGCTCTTTGGCTGCTTCAGCCAGGCCAGAGCCCTGCAGAACTCCACGAACAGAATCTGGTACACAGATAGGCAGTTAATATTAATTGATGGAGACCCAGGAGACCTACTTGTAGCAGTGCTGAGAAGACACTCTCAGAGGTTTGACTGAAGGAGGGACACACACCCTGAAAGTGACTAGATCCAGCTGAGTTCCAGTTCTGGAGGAAAATGAGAGAGTGAGTCACTCACTAGTGTCCATCTCTCTTTGGTTCCTGACTACAGAAGGACTTGCATTGTGAACGGCTGTCTCACACTCCTGCTATGTCTGTAACTGAGGGGGACCTTGAACTCCTGATCCTCCTGCCCCCCCCTTTTTTGAGCACTGAGATTATATGCATGTACCACCATACCTGTTTTAGATTGTACTAGAGATTGAGCTCATGCAAGCACCGCACTAACTGAGCTACATTCCAGTCCCTAAATAATTTCCCAAAGCTCATAGTTACTTACTGGTGTGTGTAAGGGATTTAGGATATCTGTCTTACCCCACAGTCCAAAGTTCAGGCAGGTCTCAGGTGACTAGGTCAAAGTTCAGGCAGGTCTCAGGTGACTAGGTCAAAGTTCAGGCAAGTCTCAGGTGACTAGGTCAAAGTTCTTATGTGCTTCACTTCAGGTGCCTTCTTTTTCATAGTCAGCCAAGAGTCTTGGGTTTATCCCTTTTAAATTTCAACTTGTTGGAATAAACTTATTTCAGATCGTCAAAGTATTTAGGACCTTTATTCTGTCATTCCTTGTCCCTACCCTCGTTCCGAATGTCACACCTTTCTCAAGCTTGCTAAGTGTGCCCCCTTAAACTCAAGTGATTCAAGTGATTGACATTCCATCAAAACACAAAGGAAGGGTAGGAGAGATGGCTCAGTGGGCATGAACTCTTGTGGCTCCTTCAGAGGACTGGGGTTGGGTCCTCAGTCATACCCATGCCAGGTGCCTGTAACTCCAGTACTAGGGGATCTGATGCCCCCTTTAGCATCCAGGGGCTTATGGGTAAAGGTGAAATTCACTAACTCAAGGATGCATGGGAGTTAGGCGAGAGAAAGACAAACATCCTTGCCAGATGGTTAAACAAAAATATACACAGAATGCATACACAAAAATATGGTGGAACATAACTACACATGGAACACACATACATATAGATGCACAAACACATGCACATATTTAAAAAAAAGACAGGAAAGTATAGAGGCTTGTGCTGAGCTGTTAGAAACCACTCCCCTTCAGGCTGAAAATAGTTTATGAGTGTGCACCCTTTTTAAGGTACCAGAATCCTACCTAACTTTGGCCTTTTTACCCAGATTTCAGGGATCTTCCCAAGCCCTATATTTGAAGCCTAAAGACTCTTTTTACACCACCTAGAATCATGGCCTGCTAATAATTAGCAGATACAATTAGCTTCCAGATGTTAGCCAAATAGTGGATGCTTCTGACCTAGCATGAGGCCTAGAAGGGGCAAGCTATTGGCACTTGGTATGAACATAATAAGTCCTTTGCACATAGCTCTCCTCGTCCTCGTCCTCGTCCTCCTCCTTGTCCTCCTCCTCGTCCTCCTCCTCCTCCCCCTCTCACCTCCAGAGTGATTGTTTTCATTATCTGTTGCTGAAAAACAAACTGTCTCAAAACAGTGGCATCAAACAATGGCAATTATTTAATCATGTATTTGAAACTCGGACATGGCTTGGCAAGAACGTTTGGCTTTTAATATGGGTGTATGCACTAGCTCTGCAGAGTGAGGTCTGTTTGGAACAACTCTGAGCAGCTCATGAAACTGCTTTACTTTATCCTCCTACCCATTTTCTTGCGCCATTTCCAAGTTCTGCCCCTGTTAAACATCTGGCCAGGATGCCTGCCTTTCTCTTGCCAAACTCCCATGCATCCTTGAAGAGTTAGTGAAGTTCACCTTTACCCACATGATTTCTCTGATACCCCATACCGCACACCTCTGTTTCCCTCCTAACTCTTGCACTATGTTCTTCAGCATGCGGTGGCCCTCTTCAAAACACATACCCCAATGCAATGAGTTGGCCTTCCCACCTGCCTGTTTCTCTCACTAGATTCTTGGCTCTCCAAGGAAAGGAGGTGTAGTCTCTTTGCCTTCCCATTGTCAAGCATAATATGTGCTCAGTATGTTGAATCAATGAACGGTTTTAGGATATCACAATTCTTCCACCCCCATTTGTCATTTTATTTGTTACTCTTATTTTTTCAAATTTTTATTAGATATTTTTTTAATTTACATTTCAAATGCTATCCCGAAAGTTCCCTATACCCTCTCCCCACCCTGTTCCCCTACCCACCCACTCCCACGTCTTGGCCCTGGTGTTCCCCTGTACTGAGGCATATAAAATTTGCAAGACCAAGGGGCATCTCTTCCCAATGATGGCCGACTAGGCCATCTTCTGCTACATATGCAGCTAGAGACACCAGCTCTGGGGGTACTGATTAGTTCATATTGTTGTTCCACCTATAGGGTTGCAGACCCCTTCAGCTCCTGGGGTACTTTCTCTAGCTCCTCCATTGGGGGCCCTGTGTTCCATCCAATAGCTGACTGTGAACATCCACTTCTGTTTTTGTCAGGCACTGGCATAGCCTCACACGAGACAGCTATATCAGGGTCCTTTCAGCAAAATCTTGCTGGCATATGCAATAGTGTCTGGGTTTGGTGGCTGATTATGGGATGGATCCCCGGGTGAGGTCGTCTCTGGATAGTCCATCCTTTCGTCTTAGGTCCAAACTTTGTCTCTGTAACTCCTTCCATGGGTATTTTGTTCCCTATTCTAAGGAGGAATGAAGTATCCACACGTTGGTCTTCCTTCTTCTTGATTTTGTGTTTTGCGAATTGTATCTTGGGTATTCTAGTTTCTGGGCTCATATCCACTTTTCAGTGAGTGCATATCTAGTGACTTCTTTTGTGATTGAGTTACCTCACTCAGGATGAGGATGTCACAATTTTTTTACACTAAAATAGTCTTATGAAAATGACAGATTGGCAACAAGACCCAGCCCCTACAAAATGCTATTTTGGATTAAAGATTACATGATTTCAAATTCATTAGGTGTTTGGAGACACACACTTGCACACAGTAAGCATCTATAAGCATCAGTTGCTGTTATTAACATTGCCACAACTGTAGCTTTCAGAGCTTTATCTGTCCTGGCTTAAGGTTCTTTTTGTTTTCCTATGAAGACTCCTCTTTGAACAGGACTTTGAACTACAATGACCTCCTCCCAGATGATGCTAACACCTCTGGGAGCTCTCTGGTGTTAGCATTTCCTCCCAAATAGAATAGAATATATAATGTTTATATTATATATAATATAATTACATTAAACAATATATTTGGGGATATATACATACAGATACACACACACACACACACACACACACACTTATCCATCTTCTGGAAGAGGAAGTATGTACAAAACTCAGAATCTGTATGTATGTTCACCTTGGCGAAGGCTTATTCCATGTTCCAGCCCTATCAGCTTCTTTCCAATTTGTTTCTGTTCCCAGCAGATAGATTCGGACATTGCCACCTGCCAGGTGTTTCGAGTTTCCCTAGGTGTGGCAGAGTTACAGAGAAGCAGAAGTGAGTTCATAACAGACTGATCAGACATGCTGCCACATGGGACCAGCATCCTCTTTTCCTTCCATTTCTTCTTCAGCCCAAGAATCATTTGAAGGAAGTTTGGGAGGACAGGCTAGCTGATGGAGTAAAGATAATTCCACCTTCAGAGATCTGGTCTACCTCCTAATTTAGGGAAGAGTCCAAGTTCCTCAAGTTCTTAGGCCTTGATCTTGCCTGGACTTAATGGAATGGCTAGGAACGAAAAAGTCCCAGAGTTCTCCGTATCAGATACTCTGTGCCCCATTCTGCCCAAAATTTGTATAAACTTAAGCATAACATTTCAACTTGATCTGTGATTAATGTTTGGTGCTAGGAAAACTAGTGTCAAAGCCAAATTTTTTTCTAGGGACAGAAAGAAGAGAAGTTTTCAACTTGGCTCTGAGGATGTATGGCGGACCAGGATTCTGGTTAAAAGGCTTTCATGAAGAGAGAGTTGGAGGAGCCTTAATGGGAGAGCATCCCTGAAAAAGAGGGCTGAAAGCAAGAGGAGTGAGAATAGGAAATGTAGGGCCCATGAATAGCCGTGCCTGTGGGCAGTTTGAGTAAGCATCTTGGAGGATGTGTTGAAATCTCTTGGAAGGTCAGAGGAAAGGATGGAATTGAGATTGTTTTATATGTGGTACTCTGCTGTATTTCAGACTTAAGCCTCCTTCCTTAGGGAGTTCATCTCTGACCACGAGCTAGTTTAAGTTCTCTGTTACAGGCTCCATAGCATCACCGTGGCAACCATCATCCACTCTGGAGTCTGCCTTTGAAGGGTCAGATCCCAGCTTTTTACTCATGAACTCTTCAATCTTGTGTGTTATTGATTTATTTAAGCACTTTAACAAGACCCCCAATACTAGGATTTTAAGAAGAAAGGGGATTTACTTATCTCATGATCTAAAAGGTTGCAAGTCTAAATAAGATATTCCACATTGGTATGACTTCTGGTAAGGAACTAATGCCAGGTGACATCATGGTGGAGCAAGCACACGAGGGTTACTTCTGGGCTTGCTTAGTTTTCTTGCCAATTTGACATTAGAGAGAAGGGAACATCAATTGAGAAAATACCGCCATAAGATTAGTCTGTAGACAAGCCTGTGGAGCATTTTCTTTATCACTGATTGATAGGGAGGGCCCAACTCATTGTAAGTGGTGTCATCCCTGGGCTGGTGGTCCTGAGTTCTGTAAGAAAGCAGGCTGAGCAAGCCACGAGGAGCAGTACAATAAGTAACACCCATACATGGCCCCTGCCTTCACAGGTTCCTGGCCTGTTTGAGTTCCTGTCCTGACTTCCTTCAGTAATGAACAGTGAAGTGTAAGCCAAATAAATCCTTTCATTCCCCAATTGCTTTGGTCATGGTGTATTATGGTAGCAACAATAACCTTCCCATTATAAAACAAGATTCCAGGGAGAGGGGCAGGCTTGTTCCTTTTGAAATGACTTTCTTAGAACTAAGTCAAGGGTACCATGAGAATTCCTTCAAAGGGTGGTTCCTAGTGACATAAAGAACTCTCATAAGACCTCACCTCTTTTTTTTTTTAAATTATTTTTATTTTATGTATATGAGTACACTGTAGCTGTCTTCAGACACACCAGAATAGGGCAGTGGACCACTTTAAAGATGGTTGTGAGCCATCATGTGGTTGCTGGGAATTGAACTCAGGACCTCTGGAAGAGCAGTCGGTGCTCTTAACCACTGTGACATCTCTCCAGCCTCAGGACTTCACCTCTTAACATACCAATATATGAAATCCTGAGAAACAAAAATCAAACCATATCCAAACCACAGAATCTAGGTTTTCTCAATTCAAGTAATGTAGCTAAAAACAGTCCCTTCTCACAAGGTTGTAAGAGTTTGGGTGGGGTAAAAACTTGCTCTAGGTGCCCAGCTGATGATACCCTTCCACACCACAAGGAGGGCTCTGATTTCCCCTGAATGGACCCACATATACTGTTCTTTCAGGAAACTTGCTTCAGAGGTGCAGACAGAATGATCTTTGATTCTCTTTCTTTGTTGAGTCTTTGTGTGGTTTAGGTATCAAGGTAACTGTGGTGACAGTGTTCCCTCTGTTTCTATTTTGTGGAATAGTTTGAGGAGTAGTGTATTAACTCTTTGAAAGTTTGGTAGAATTCTGCACTAAAACCATCTGGCCCTGGCCTTTTATTTTGGCCGGAGGACTTTTTAATGACTGCTTCTATTTTCTTAAAGGTTATAGGACTATTTAAGCAGTTTACCTGATCTCGATTTAACTTTGGTAAGTGGCACCTGTCTAGAAAAATCCTCCATTTTGTTTAGGTTTTGTGAAATACAGGCCATTCAAGACCTAATGATTCACTGAATTTCCTCATTGTTATGTCTCCATTTTATTTCTGATTTTGTTTATTTTGATATTGTCTCTCTGCCTTTTAGTTAGTTTGGCTAAGAACTTTTCTATCTTGTTGATTTTCTCAAAGAACCAGCTCTTGGTTTAGTTGATTCTTTTTATGGTTTTCATTGTTTCTAGTTGATTACTTATAGCCCTGATTTTGATTATTTCCTGCTGTCTTCTATTCTTGGGTGTGTTTGTTTCTTTTTGTTCAAGAACTTTCAGATGTACTTTTCAATTGTTGGTATGAGAACTCTAATTTCTTTATGGAGGTACTTAGTGCTATGAACATTTTTCTTAGCACTACTTTCATTGCATCCTACAAGTTTGGGTATGCTGTGCCTTTATTTTCATTGAATCCTAGAAAGTTTTAAATTTTTTTCTTTATTTCTTACCTGACCCAGAGATCATTGGATAGAGAGTTGTTCAGTTTCCCTGAACATTGGGTAGAGAGAGTGTAGGCTTTCTGGTATTATGTTGTTGTTGAAGTCCAGCCTTAAACCATGGTAGTCTGATAAGATATAAGGCATTATTTCAATTTTCTTGTATCTGTTGATGCTGGCACAACTGGTGGTTATCATGTAGAAGAATGCGAATTGACCAGAAAATATCTAATAAAAAAATTGGAAAAAAAAGAATTATAATGAGATTTAAAGGGAGGTATCTTTTCTCCTCTGTACTCCACTCCAGTGAATAAAAAGTTAATACCAGAAAAAAAAAGGATTCATTCATTTCCTCTTTAAAGGCCTCTATCACCTTTATAAGACTGGATTCAAAGGTTGGGATTTTTTTCCACTGTTGTTGTTGTTTGCTTCAGTTGTGTTAGGATATCCAGGGCTTGCTCTAGTAGGGTAGTTGTGGTCTGAAGGTGTCATATTACCCTGGCTTTTGTTGATTGTGTACTTACACTGGCCTTTAGTCATCTGGTTGTCCCTATATGTTCCTGATGCAGCAGGTATTGGGAGGAGACCTAACCTTTATGTTCCTGGTGTGGTAGGCCTCTGGTGGGCATCCTTGGTCTGGGCAATGCGACTCAGGGGGCAGTTCAAGTCTTCTAGACATTGGGTGTGCCCCTGGGGACACAGAAGGTAGGGGATTAGGGTGGGGCAGAGAGATGGTGGTACAGTAAAGCTTGGGGAAACAGTATGCTGTTCTGCACAGCTGGGTGTGGTCCAAAGGACTTGTTTGGTAGGGTTTGGTAGAGGGAGGAATGTAACCTGTGTGTTTCCATATCTGTAAGTCTGATGAAGGTAGGTGGAGAGGTGGCTAGACAATGGAGGTCCTGGGGACAGCAGCCTGATCAAGACAGCTGAGCATGCCTCAGAGGAATCAGCTGGTAAGGGAATGGGTTCAGGGACAATGCATGATGCACAATTCTCACTCAGAAGGGGAAACTAAATAGTCCTCGGAGGTGGGTAAAGAGAAAGAACTGGGTAGGAGAGGGGATGAGACAGGGGAATGGAGATGGTGATCAGGTGTGGGGGTAGGGTGGGAGAGGGCTGGGAGTGAGAATGTAAATTGGCAGGGAGCATCTCTGGTGACTAGCTGGAGGCCTGGGATGGGGGAAGATATGAGGAGTCTATGGGGGTTACCCTAGCTGATATTCCTACCAGAGAGGGATATAGAGACTGAAGTGGCTACCTTCTGTAGCCAGGTAGGACTTTCAGAGGAGGGAGGGGTACATCAATCCAACCACAAAACCTTCAACCCCAAATTTGTCTTGCCTACAAGATGTTCAAGAATCAAGATGGAGACGGAGGGAACAGCCAACTGTCGGAACAACTGTCGGGGGTCCTGGGAAAGAGGGGGGGAGAAAAAATCCACACCCAGCCAGAGTTTTACCTATTCTCTGGTCTGTCAGGTGTGGGAGAGCTGCCATACACTTTAACCCCAAATTTGTCTTGCCTACAAGATGTTCAAGAATCAAGATGGAGACTGAAGGAACATCCAACCAATGACTACCCCAATTTGAGACCCCATCCCGTGGGAGAAAGCAAACTCCTAACACTGTTAATGATACTCTGCTATGCTTGCAAACCTAGCATAACTGACTCCCGAGAGGCTTCATCCAGCAGCAGATGGAGGCAGATGCAGAGACCCACAGCTAAACATCAGGTAGAGCCCAAAAATCTTGTTGAAGAGTAGAGTGTATAGAAGTCAGCAAGTTGGAGGGGTCAAGGTAGAACATAAGAAGACCCACAGAGTCAACTAACCTAGAACCATGGGGGCTCACAGAGCCTAGGCCACCAACCAGAGAGTCAGGACATAGGAGCTGGACCTAGATCCCCTCTATATTTGTAGCAAATGTCCAGCTTGGTCTTCATGTGGGTCCCATAACAAATGGAGAGGTGGCTTTCTTGTTCTCTGTTTCCTGCCATTGGATCTTCTTCTTGGTTGGGCCTCAGTGGGAGAGGGTGTGTCTAGTTCTGCTGGGACTAGAAGTCGAAGGAGAGGAGAGGGCAGCAGGAGGAGGGATTTGTGAGGGTGGGGCTGAGGGGGAAGGAGGGAGGGGGGTGTGATCAAGATGTAAAGTGAATTTAAAAAATTTTTTAAAAAAAGTATGATCTTTGATGCCAGGTGAGGGCATAATTTGCAGAAAGATTTACAGAATTAGAGAGTATCAGGTTTAGCAAAAGAAGCCAGAGTCAGAAAAACAAGTATTGCAGATTTTTTTCTCATATGACATCTAGGGGGGGGGGGAAAGCAAATATGTAAGTAGAAGGAGAACCATTAGGGAAAAGAAGAGGGTGAGTGTGAGAGTTAGCACCAGATGAGCATGAGGATGAATATGATTGAAGTGTATTTTATAGATGTAAGGAAATGCATTAATGAAATTGATTGCTATGTGTAGTTATATATACAAAGAAACAATTTTAAAAAGGAAAAGGAGGTGACTATATTAACACATTAAAATTATTAACACAGAGCCCTCTTTGTGAGTGGTAAGAGGGATCATTCAAACCACTGTTAATGACCTGTGTCTCCTGCTACTATGCCATCTTAGGGGAGGAGGGAGGGCTGTCCACTGATGTCCATCCATAGCCCAGCAGCACAGCACTGGCATTTGTCAGAACCCAGCTGAATGAATGTGGAAATGGCCAAAGCAGGTTCAAGGACAACAGAATGCCTGTTGGTGATGACTAGGTTTTCATTCTTTCCATTTTTCTGTATTTGCCACAGTTAAGCAAAGCAAGGATGACTTTTGTAATGAATGTGTTCTTAAATACGACATCATGTTCATCTTGGAAGGGGGAGGGGCGCTGGGCCAGTATGGGCAAGTAAAGAAAGCAGAGTACTATGTGTGTGACTGCCCTCCTTCTTGTTAGAATGTAATGTTGGAATCCAGCTGTTGCTCATGCACTCACAGACCCTCTGAGAGACGAAGAAGAGGCTTCCTCCTCTGCCACTTGGGCAAAAAGATGTCCCCAGTTTTGTGATTTTTAGAGCTAAGAAGTAATCATGGATATGTGGAGGATAAAGGTTTCCCTTTGGTGACATGGGCCAACAGGTCATTCTTCAGTGATAGGTCTGTAGTAGGCAGGACCAGGAGATGAGAGTAATGAAGAGGATAGGGATGTTAGGGTCATGACGTCTTGAACAAGCTATGTCTACGGCAAGCAAGTTTATTAAGAAGTATAGCACCTTATATACAGTTTGTAGGGGGAGATGAGACAGAGTCAGGAGAAAGCTATTACACAGTGGGATGAACTCAACAAGAATCTCACGGAGCAATGTTGCACAAGGGGAAAACAGGATATCTCAAGTTAGTTATAGGTGGAACACACCGCAGCCATTGGATATCATAATACCCATAGCGGGGAAAAATGAAGCTCTCAGTACTTGGGGAAGTCACAGCTCCCCAAGGCCCAACCCCAGGCCATTACTGGCTCTGTCAAGCATGTTCCTGATTTTAGGTAAGGAACCATATTCCTTCTGTGTATCAGAGTGCCTCAGGGAAGGCCTTGGGTTGGCCTTGCCCCTAATACCTCAGGCTCGTCTGCTTTTTATCATGGATTATGTGTCACTAGGAACTTGAGTGCTCTGGGCCAAGAGCAACTGTAGTTGTTTCATAAGGTGAGAAGGAAGAGTGTCCCAAAAAGAAGATGTTAATGAAGATTTAAGATGCTGAGGGTAAAATTCTCATTCTAGCTGGCTGCATGGTCCTTCAGCTACCGAGGGTCAAAACTGCCAAATGGATAAGAAAGTCAACCCCCTTCCATATTTATATGGTTTTAATAGAAAACAATATTGTAAATAAAAATTTTGGAGATGCCAGGTGTGGTGGTGCATGGCTTTAATCCCAGCACTACTAAGCAGAAGCAGGTGGATCTCTGTGAGTTCAAGGCCAGCCTGGTCTACAGAGTGAGTTCCAGGACAGCTAGGGATACCCAGAGAAACCCTATCATGAAAAACACAAAACAACACAAAACAACAACAACAACAACATCCCTTGGAAGCATGCAGTAATAGACACCATTTGTGAATGGAATGGATACTGGAATAGTAAAGTGTCAGAACATAGTCCAACAATGGAGTCCTGTGAGAATTCAGAGTGCTTGTGAGAAAACTCCAAACAAAACAAAACAAAACACCCAAAAACAAAACCACCCCAGCAACAACATTAAAAACAAAACAAACAAACAAAAAGAAAAAAACAAAGCAAGAGACTTGTGACCTCAGTTTCTTCAAAACACACAATTGTTCTTGGAATACGTTTTACACACCCTTTCCTTCCAGTGTAGTGGGCAGGAGTGAGCTTATTTCTGCTGTTGTTATTCATATGCCTCTATGGAGAAGCATGTTTTTGCCATGTGCAGCTTGTCCTTGGGAGTGTACACTTTACTCAGGTGACAATTCTCAACCCTCAGAATATAAGTTGTCTGATGCTCTGAGAAACGTCGGCTATTACTTGAGGCTTTAGTCTGCCTCATGTTTAGGCCCTGATCTTCCAGGTTCACATGGCCATCTACATCGGTAATGGTGGAAAGGCATAGCTTTTCTTGTGTTATGTTGCTTGGATTTTCAGATTTAAAAGCACAGATTGCATTTCTTCTAAAAGCTTCCTATATGCTCTATTATCCAGTTTTCGTTTGTACCAAGTCCTAGAAGGCAAAACTGCCTTTGATAGGAGATAAGTTCCGAGATTTGGCCACCATTCTGTAGCTGGATGTTGGCAGAGCCATTCACCGAAACTGAAGCTTTCCTTGTAGTAGAAGCAATGCTTATACAGAAATAGGTAATGGTGTACGTGCTATAGGCTCAGGATGCAGGATGCAGGATGTAGGAATACCTACAGAGTCAAAACGCAAATCTGGCTTTTCTATTCCTATTCACTTAGGGTGACAGACTTGTCTGGATTTGTCTTGGACTTTCCCAGTTTGGGGACTAAAAGTCCTGTGGCCCAGAACCTAACAGTTCCAGGTAAATCGGGTTGACTAGTCACCTCAACTCTAAGTGCTCCTTCTGTAATTCAGTGTAATTTGGCTTTGCCAACCATGTTGACACACTGGATGTAGCCTTACAGGAGCCAGAAATTATTCATCCTCACCTCTTCCTAAACATGAAGTCACTTAAGCTTCAAGAGATGGGATCATCCTACAACTAGAGTGAGTGACTCCGTCTGGAAGACTAAGCAGATAGTTGTCTCCAGACACTGCGTCTGTTTCTGTGACTTCTGCCAGTGGGCAGCAATAGCCAAGCATGGACATCCAGCTCTTACTCTCTTGGGTACTGGGCTGAGAAAAGGGCAGGTGAAGGCTTCCCGGTATGTAATGCTAATCTCACACATATATGTACAACTGAGATTCCCAATGTAGAAGGGCAGGAAAGACATTGTTGAATGCATTTCTGCCTATGAGGAAATAGGGACAGAGAAATAATTGAGTTCTCCAGTTACCCGCCAGTGATATCTAGTAAACCCAAGGCCTTGTATAGTCTAAGTGTACACTTGACCCCGAGCTGCAGTCCAAGTTCCATGCTAATAATTTAGGTTCATGGGTTCCTAAAGAGTTTACTCATGGACACTAGAGGAAAACTTGTATATCTATGTAGCTTCTTATGTGTACGTGTGGGTGATTTGAAGAACGGTCTCCACAGGCTCATTTGAACATTTAGTCACTAGGTACTACTTGCAAAGAAGTTGTGGCTTTGGTAGGAAGTATGCTACTGGAGATGGGATTTGGGTTTCAAAAGCCCAAGCCAGGCCTTCTCTCTCTCTCTCTCTCTCTCTCTCTCTCTCTCTCTCTCTCTCTCTCTCTCTCTCTCTCTCTCCCTCCCTCCCTCCCTCCCTCCCTCCCTCCCTCCCTCCCCCCTCCTCTATGTGGCTCTCAGCTACTGCTTCAGGCCCATGGGAGCCATCATGCTCCCAGCCAAGATGATAAAAGACTAAGCCTCTGAAACTGTAAGTAAGCTCCCAATTAAACACTTCCTTTCATAAGAGTTGCCTTGGATATGGTGTCTTTTCACAGGAATTGAACAGTGACTAAGATATGTATTCATGTTTAAAAAATCTACTTCTCAAAGGAATGAATCAGACATTTCAGCTCTGCAGTCTGTGTATGATTAATGTTTGTGTGTATGTGTGTGTGTGTTTTTAAACACTGATTATGTGCAAGAAAAGCATTAACAATGGCAAGCCACTCTACCTTTTAAATACACTTAGCTGCTATTGTGGTTCAAAGTTACCGGAGGAAATAATTCATCTTACTTTGATACAAATGCAAATGTGGAAGAGGTTTTTTTTTTCCCCCGCTTGATTAATTCTTCCATATCCATAAAATACCAAGTTCAAATGTTTTTTCTTACACCATATTTTGTTGTGTCTTTAACACAGACACATACTCTGAGAGACGATAAAAAAGACTTTGTAATTTACCAGACAGGATAGCTTTTTTCCCAACTTATGCTGAATCTAACTCTGATGGACACTAAGAAAAAAATTGTAAGAGCTCCTGGGCCTAAACTCCTTAGAAGGTCTTCGCAAAAGGGCACAGAATGGCAATTCTCTCTTTCTTCCTTTTAAAATTATTATTTATGATAATGGTGGTAGTGGTGGTGGTGGTGGTGGTGATGATGATGGTGTGTGTGTGATGTGTGTGTGTGCCAAGGCACACATGTGGCGATCAGAGAACAACTTTGTAGAGTTTGCTTTCTCATCGATTTTTCCATGGGTTCCAGGGATCAAACTCAGGTCATCAGGCTTGCAAGACAAGTGCTTCACACGTGCAGCCATCTTGCTCTTCTGAAAATGACATTGCTTTGATAGGAATCCTGCTCTTCCCTCCCACTGGGTGTCTGCCTACTCCATCAGGCTGGCTATTCACTGTGGAATTTCCAAAAATCATACAGGTGGATTCGAGGAAACATCCAGAAGCTACATCACTGTCCATGCCTGTGGAAGGTCTCACTCCTGCTATTCATTCATTCATTCATTCATTCATTCATTCATTCAACAGTTATTAAAGGGGTGCCTTAGTCTGTGTAGCTTTCTGGGGATATCCTTGTCATGATGGAATTTGTAAGCAAGGCAGAACTTGACTTATGAGTGCTCAAAACGAAAAGTTGACTTAACAAAGGAACAATTAATTTTGAGTATCCTGTGTTCTTTAATCAGAAACCACGGCCTTAGCCCTCCCAAGCCATAAGTCTGATGGGAGATGTCTGAATGGCCTACACATTGCAAGGTGAAAATGATTAGAGCTCAGATATGTGTTTCTGGGTGCTGAGGGGTGACAAGGAGAACACAAATGCCGTGAGAGTAAAGAAAGACCATTCCAGAAGGAACCCCAGTTTTAGCCCTAAACTGAAACCCTGGCTCATTTCTAGGTAGATAATGACAGCTGGGTCCCATGCAGCATGCCACACTCAGTGAGGGTAAATAGCCAACCCAGGGGAGGAAATCCTCTAGAAAAGGGGGTCTAGACAAAACTTCTGGCTTTGTGAATACACGTGATCCTAGGGCAGAGGCTGTACCGCAGGAGACTGCTCGGTCTGGGATGTGGGGTGGATTAAGATGTGGCCTGTGCCTTCTGTGCCTTTGGCTTGCTTCAATTCTAGTGTCCCAGACAAGTCTCTCTGCTGCCTCTTGGCTCTGCCGGTGCAATAAGCCAGGGCCCTATCCCACCCTCTTTATCCTCCTCGAGTGTTCCAAGGTAACACCCTCCCAGGAACTCCCGGCTTCTGTGGGTGCAGTACTTTTTCAACTGACATGGGCTAATTTATTTAAGGGGAAAAAAAAACCATATTCAGTTTCCACAGAATCAGTTTCTTGTGACATGCCTAGACCTGTTAGTTAGGGAAGAGGCTGGTGAGCCACACTCCATCCCATTTTCCCCAAGGAAAGAAGATTTCTTTTTTCTGTAGGAAGGACATTTGAAGTTAGAAGAGATGGCAAAGGCCCTGAGGTTGGAAAGAGCCCTGGATGTGAGCTCTAACCCTCAGCCACCGTGAGATTTGACTGTGTACTGTTGGGGAGACTGTTCTCTCTGAACCCCAGGTATTTCATCCTCCCTAAATGGGACAGCTGCTTCAGATGGTCTGCCATGTCTGGCACCCCACAGTTGTTAAATCAGAGGTCCAGGAGTGGGCTGCTTCTGATTGTTTTTGGTTTTGTTGTCTATCAGCTGACAGCCCTTGGACAGGTATTTAATAGCTCCCGGGGCTCAGCGTCCTCCTCTGAAACAATAGACACAGAAATAATATCCACCTCACATAGTAGGTGTGAAGGCTAAAGGTGCTACTGCATCCTGGAGGGCACTGCGGAGCCCAGGCAGGCACCGTGCAGCATCAGCCAGCTGGTCCCTTCTCCAGCTCTTTCAGCTTATGGATTTTGAGTGTAGCTAGGGGATATGTTGAATGTTGGAATGAGTCTCTCAGAGCTGATAGTGCTCTTCCAGCTGTCCCTGCAGCAAATCGAGATACAAAGTCTTTAGGAGGACAGCCTCTGCCTCCCTGTGATGACCTGAGAGATGAGGGAGTGACATGTTTGTGTGGCACACTGTAAAATAAGTCTTTTTTGAAACAGGGATTCTCTGTGTAGCTAGGATCAGGCTGGCCTCCAACTCACAGAGATCTGCTTGCCTCTGCCTCTGCCTCTTGAGTGTGTGCCACCACTGCCAGGCTCTATAAAACAAATCGTAGTCTTCCACTATAGTAAGCAGATGGAAAATTTGTTTTTAATATAGATTATGAATGCTTTTTAGAATGAGGGGCCGGAGCATCAGCAGAGGAGCTAGGCATAAAAGAAGGAGAAGAAGAGAGGGAAGAGGAGGAAGAGGAAGAGGAGGAGGAGGAAGAGGAGGGGGAGGAAAAAAAGGAGGAGGGGGAGGAGGAGGGGGAAGAGGAGGAGGAAGGGGAGGAGGAGGAAGAGGAAGAGGAAGAGGAAGGGGAGGAGGACTGTTTGTTTCTCTCCCCTCCCTCCCTCCCTCCTTCCTTCCCTCCTCCATTCCCCATGTATCCCCAGCTGGCCTCTTCCTCTCTTCCTCTATCTTTCTGTATTTCTGTCCCCCTTTCTCTGCCTCTACCCTCTTCCCTAGGACCCTTTCTCTTCCCGCCAATTATCCTTCCTTATCCTAGGCCTGCCATGTGACTGATTCCTCAGGGGGAACACCTTGGTGGGGCCCTGCTGTGGTGATCCTTCCCACCGCATTACTATGCCGCATTTTATAAAACACAACCGTAATTATATTGTGATCTTGAAAATAAAATAACATTAAGTTAAATAAGAAAACACAAATAAAGCAAGGCATTGCCCAAAGGCCTGAATACAGGGAGGGTTTACTCTTTAGTCTTGGGCTTGTCATATGTCCTGTGCTCTCCTGAAATTCCTGTAAGTGACTGTAGCTTAGATCAGCAATTCAGTCTCCCTATCTACTCTTCCTTCATCCATTGTCACCCTTCCATTCATGCCAGAAAGGACTGAGGAGGCCCTGATATGTGGGGGAGATATGACTGAAGAGATGTTGGGTCAGGGATGCACTTGCCTGTTAAAGAATAGGTTTGCATGGCTTGTGTCTCCTCTGTGTGTGATCAGTAGCCATCTTGACTTAAAAGTGGTATCTGGTACACCCGGATGTCTCTGGGAAGTGTGGATACTGGAAGAGAAGTGAGATTTGGGCTGTAGAGCACTGCATCAGGATATGGAGAACTGGAACCCAAAGCTTGGCTCTCCTTAGAGCCTAGTAGACTTACTCAGAACTGCCCTCCCTACGGTCCCAAGTGGATCCTAAATGCTCCTTTTCCAGTGGGGATCACAAGAGCAGGATTTATTAGAATTCATACCTGTAGGACATCCACCTATAGCATACTTTGCATATTCCTACTTTCAACAGCAAAATTGTTTTACACAGTTCATAATAAAATAATTTCTCACTTATTTTTTTTATTTCCCCACAGAGGAAAAAAATTATTGTTGTAGAAAAAAACAACTGGAAGATGACAGATAGGTAATTGATAGAGGCAGTGATTTAACTCTCTCTCTCTCTTTCTCTTTTTCTGTGTGTGTGTGTTTGTGTGTGTACATGTGTTTGTGTGTGTACATGTGTGTGTGTGTTTGTAGTATGAGTTAACTTTTTAAAATAAATATTTGAAATATTTGGTTTTGTTCGAGACGCTATATTTCCTTTTTTGAATATCAGGCTGGCTTTGAACTTCTGAAATCTCTGCCTCCCAAGTGCAGGAGTGAGTATGTGTATCCCCCTTCCTGGCTGTACTTCCATTTATGAATTATTTCTTTAAGGGACCTCACCGGCCCACCACATTTCAGGAGGTGTGGGGCTACACACCTGGATGTGCTGGTCCCTGTACCAGGAGGTCCAGTTTAAGCTGTCAGATTTAGCAAATGAAAACACAGGGTGCCAACTTTATCAAAGACATGTGAACTCCGATATTTGCAGGTCTGAACATCAAAATCAACCTGGATACCATGTGTCCAGTGGGAACAGGAGAGATACAGCAGCCTTCTCAAGGGGCAGAGGGAAAGGGTGGGTGGGGTAGGAGACAACTGAGCTAAGTTCGAAAGCTGGATGGGTGTTTGGCTCTCAGGAAATCCAGGACGGAGCTTGCTGGTGAGAGGTGCTAGCAGGATGTGGGACTCATCTGGAGAGGAGGCAGGAGATGGAGGTCTGGTCTGTGATGGGTCTGGAAGTCATGGGGAGGGGGATGTGGAGGGATGAGTAGGGGGTGGAAGGATAAGAGGAGGTCTCCACACAGCTCCAAGCACCTTCCACATCACCTGTATGGCCACTGACAGATCACTCTGTTAGGAGCTATGCTTTGAGAAAAGTCTTTCACCTAGCAAGGTTTGATTTATTGTTTTGGTCTGGGAGAACCAAGCCTGCCAAGCCTGCATCTGTAATATATTACCTTGGCCCGAGGAAGGAGGACAGGTTGCTTGCCGCTGGAAGTAAGCCGGTTGACCCGAGCCTGAAACACGAGGGACCTCTGTGAGAATACAGCAGGCTCCTTCTGTTCCCTGTCCCTGGTTCCCTTCATTTCCACGGAAGCTGTGTCATGGTGTTGGCACCACTGACACTGATGACAGAGTCTCAAGTCCTGATCAGCCTGCTCACACAGGTGCCCAGCAGCAGCAGCAGCAGCAGCAGCAGCAGCAGCAGCAGCAGCAGCAGCAGCGGAGGAAGCAAGTCTAGGTTGCAGCAGTTGAATGGACTTGTCATTCTGTGCTCACTGACATGGGCATGCCTATCTTAGATTTCCTTAAGGTATTCTGGTCCCTACTAAGCATAAGCTTGAGCCTGGGAGAGTGACGTCATTTCACCCACTGAACCAGCTGGGTGTCCCCACCATCTACACCTGACTTGGATGAAAGGAGAGCTCGAGGGTAGACAGGTCACTCTGCCAGACTTTGGAAACAGCCTCTACTTGCTTGCTGTGCCATGCGAGAGTGCGGCTCACCTCCCTGCTCATTGCTGTGATGCAGAGGGCTGAGGTGTGTGCTCTCTGGTATCCTACCCAACTGTTTTATTTTATTTTATGTATATGGGTGCTTTGCCTGCTTGGAAGTCTATGTGCCACATGTGGGCCTGGTTCCCCGACAACGACGCAAAAATAGGTCAAGATTCCCAAGCTTCAGGTGGTTATGAACTGCCATGTGGGTGCTAAGCCATCTCTCTAGCTCCTAAATTTATCTTTTTTTAATTTGTTTTGTTTTATTTTTACTCGATACAGTTTCAAATTATGCAACCCTGGCTGTCCTGGAACTCACTCTGTAGACCAGGCTGACCTTGAACTCGCTGAGATCTATCTGCCTCTAGAGTGCTGGGAATAGAAGTGGGGCCCTAATATACCTGTCCTCCCAAAAGTTTTCTCTAAAAAAATTATATTCAAAGTTATCTACAATTCAAAGGATATTTATGATCCTTAAGACCTTTAAAACATTTTTATATTTTTTGTCCCCTCCCCACCTTTTTTTCTTTTTGAGACAGGGTCTCTCTGTATAGACTTGGTATTCACTATGTAGACCATTCTGGCTGTGGACTCACAGGTATACACTTACCCGTCTCCTGAGAACTGATCATCTTTCTCTGTAAATACTTATCTGCATCCCATATGGAATTTTCATCCATCTGTGCGGAACAATCCTCTTTTCTTTTACTGATTTCTTTCTCTATCACAGCTCCTAGTGTTTCCTAGTTTTCATAGTTGGTTCTTCCTCTGATCTCTGTGAGGAGCCTCATTCCCAGGGAAAGTGAGGGGCCCGCTAAGACTTGCCCTGGGGAGTGGACACGTTCTTGTCTTTCATGGACATGAACTTGTCCTGGCACCACCATGAATGAATGATTCACGCAGCTGGAAGGCAGGAGGCCTGGAAATCGTGAGAGACTCTCCAGGACTTGTCAAACACACACACACACACACAGAGTGTGTCCTTGAGCCTAGCTCCTTGGTCTTCATTACCTTCTGACTGGTTCCCCATCTGATAAATGAAAACAGCGGGGTGGTGTGGAGGAAGGGGACAGAGTTTGTGACCCAGGCTAGCTGTGAATGTGAAACAATCCTCCCCACTTGCCTCCCGAGTTCTGGGATTGCAAGCACACACCACCATGTGCAATACAAATGGAAAGTTGAACCCTGGTCTTGCCATGGTGGTTCAGCTGGGTCTACATGTATCTCCATGTCTATGTCAAGGCTACATGTACCTCTGTGTCTATAGATCACATTTATAATTTGACTGCAGTTCCAGAACAGATGCCATTTTATCTCGATCTATATTTTAATTTTTAAATCTTAAATGTTAGATAGTAAAGCTTACACTAGAGAGAATCCCTTTTCCTTGATCTCTTTCCTCTCAATTTTGGGCTTCAGGCGCAGTTGTAGAGTTAATAGCAAGCTAGGTATAGTGGTGTAAATTTGTGACTTCAGTACTTGGGGCCCACTGCAGGAGAGTCATAAATTTGAGGCCAGCCTGTGCTACATAGCAAGACCCTATCTCAAAAAGAAATAGTTTATCAGGCTCTGTGTTGAGGGCTAACATTTGATTATTTAATCTCCGTACCAAGCCTACATAATGAGTACTTAATAGGTACTATTTGTTCAGAAGAACAAGTATGGAGATGGAGTGGCCTGTCTCCTGTCTGACAACTGCTGGGAGCACAGCCTGTCAGCCCAGCTTGCAATCATAGCCCCTCTGGCATTGCGTGCTAGAAGTGGGTTATAGACACTGCACACATTTCCTGTGCTCCGAGAAAGCCCCCCAGTGTGACATCCTGGGCCTGAAATGAGAGCGGACTCCTCTGAGTGAATGTGGAGTGAGACTGCAGGGTCATGTTGCAATGCTCTCACATGTGGCTCTGGGCTCTGACCCAGGCAGCTGAGCCCATGCTGGGAAAAGGGCACCCACCTCCCTGGATGTTCCCATCTGTTTCCTAGGAGGGTTCACTGCAGAGCTAAGCTTGTCTCCCTTTTCCAGAAGGAGCAGATGCACTTACCAAATACTAATGGAGGTGCCCTGTCTTTCTTTGGCAGCATAGCATAGAGTAACACCATTTGTTACTTACTGTTTCTGTGCTAGTAAACACTGTTTGCACTTGCTATGATACGAGCCAGGCCCTCTAGCTCATTTGAATCCTTGAAGTTCACGTTACCTGTTTTATGGGGCTTCAGTAGGGTTTTCAGTAGCTTGTGCTACCCAGAGAAGAGGGAAGGCATGGGCTTAATTCCAGGGCTACATGATTGTGAGCCACAGTAGCTGAAAGGCTCTCTCCACACGCATTATTTCATTAAATTCAAGATGCTGGATACAGTCTTCCAGATTCTGGGGTTCCTTTGTCTTGAATCTCACCAATGGCTCTGATTTTCCTTGATCTTCTCTCTTTTATATTCCAATACCTTCCAAATACTCTCTCTTTTCTTCTACTCCTCTGTCTTCTTAGCTTGGTAGCAGGAGTAGGTTCTACACCTACCCTGTGTGTGTGTGTGTGTGTGTGTGTGTGTGTGTGTGTGTGTGTGTGTGTGTGTGTGTGTGTGTGTGTGTGTGTGTGTGTGTGTGAGAGAGAGAGAGAGAGAGAGAGAGAGAGAGAGAGAGAGAGCTCTTTGATTAAACTTCATCCCAGAGTTACTTTGGGGAAGAACCTAGTTTTAAAACAATATTCTTATCTATTCTTTGAAATGTTCACTCATTTATATTGATTTATATTTAGTATGCCTTTGGTCATCTCCCTCCATCGCGCCCTCCCTCCAGCTCCTCCTTGTGTCACTGCTTCACCTCTTCTCCCTTCCAGCTTCATCGCCTCTTTTTCACTTTTTGTTTATTAATAACCTTCTGAGTTCAATTAGTGTTTCTAATCCCATATGTGCACGGGAATGAGGCCATCCACAGTGGCATAGGCAGCCTCAAAGAGAGAGAGAGTGTCTCTGAGGGGAAATGACTCTCTGTGAGGGCACAATTATACCCCGTCTTTCTGTCACATCAAACCCCGACCCCTGAAAAGCTTCCTGATGGAGAGTGGTAATAAGTAAGAAAGTGACTTGCTTAAAGGATTCTCGGAGCCCAGTATAAGGGCTGTAAGTTCTGTTCCCAGCAATGCCGCTAATTTCTCTGAAGGAACTGTACTGCTCGCTCTCATTTCTCTCTGCACCAATCAAGAACGAAGGGGACTTCCATGGGACAAGATCAAGCAGAAAGAGATGACATGAAACAAACAAACGAAAAACAAACAAATAAACAAAACTCCCAATCTTTTGCCTATAGGAGAAAAAAGATTTGTCCCTAAGGAGTTAAGCAAAGTCATGCATGTAAAAAAAAAAAAAAAAAAAAAAAAAAAAAGCCTGGCACGTGGTAGGTCCTCCAGAGTTGTGTGAGGCATCAGAGAGAGGGCTTGTGTCAGAGCCAGAGGACCTGCAGAGTCTCAGGAAGTTGGCTGCTGACAAAGCCAGGTCATCCACACAGGGCTTTCCTGACTGTGCCTGCAGGGCATGGTTGGTACCGTGCCACAGCTCCTAGGAAAGTGACCTGTCTTGGATTTTTCACCATGAACACAAAATTGCAAGTAATTCTCATTTGCATGGTGATGGGAGTTTATTTTTCCCAGAAGCAATGTGTCAAAACTCAGGGAAAAAAAAGGAGTCATTTCTTAATAATGATTAATCAGTTGTTTCACAAAGGAAAAAAGAAAGAAAGAAAGAAACGAAAACAATTAAGAAAATGGAATACTAAAGAAATGGGGGGAAGGGAATCTCCTGAAGGTGGACCCACCCAGTAAACCTCGACAGCATTTCCTCCTACCCACCACATAAAAGTAAGCTGCTCTTTCTAAGTGGCGAAGAGCACAGGGAGAGAGGACTCTGCTGGAGCAGGAGACACCGGGAGAGGTAAGGCTGACCTGGGCTATCAGGGACTTCACTGGGGTTATCCATACTACAGGGGTTACCACTGTGCATGATTTGTGTTGCCCAAGATAAGAACAAGGTTTTTGTGGAATGTGGAGGCATGCCACAGTGCGTGTGTGTGTGTGTGTGTGTGTGTGAATTTTCTCATACCTTCTTTTTTAACAAAAGGAAATGGAGAGAAGAAAGAGCAGAAAATAGACTATGAAGGAATTAAATAGACTATGGAATTTTCATTCCAGGAGCCTAACCTTTTGAGTACTAACTCCCTTTTTTAAATACAAGGTACATTTCCTGGTTCAGTGAGACCTGGTCAGAAATGGGTTTCTGTCTGTCTGGTGTGAAACTGTGTTCTCCAGGGGAGATAGTGATAGCTATGCATGCAGGGAAGATATTGCTTTGTAAATTGAAGGCTTGGCCACAAGGAGAGGGTACAGAGGCCAGCTGGCCATGTCAGCTCTGGCAACCCATTTTATCCCCCTAACTCTTAGTTCCCTCCTTGGGGAGACATGGAGAGGAACAAACCTCGCCAGACGCGTAGGTGTCACCTGAAACAAGGTAATTGTGCAGAGGTTTTCTCCAGTGCCCAACACGCCTGCTGGGTAGGAGAAGTGCTGCCTCCTGCTGTATCTGAATGGTCCAAGATGTCCAGACTCTTTTAGAAGGAGCAGACTGGGGAGAGGGGTGCCGCCTACCAACTTCCCTTGTCAATGGGGTTTATCTCCTTGTTTTGCCAGAGAATTAGAAAATCAGTCTCTGCAGTCTAGGTGGACAGCTGACTTTCACCTTTGCCGAAGACATGAAGAAGGCACAGTGTGCGTCTCCCTGGCTCCTGGGCATGACGTTCATTCTCTGCTCAGTTCATATCTACAGTCTTAGGAGATGTCTGATTTCTGTGGACATGAGCCTCATAGAAAAAAGTTTCCACGAGATCAAGAGAGCCCTGGTGAGCATGGGTTGTCTGACCTTACATCTTAGAGCACAAGGCAAGTTCCTGCCTGTTCCTTGTTAGGGATTCTGAAAATGCAGACGGTTCTCATTGATGTCTGTCCCGTTCTTCACAGCAAACTAAGGACACCTTCAAAAATGTCACCATCCTGTCCCTGGAGAACCTCAGGAACATTAAGGTACCAATTGGTTTGTGTCTCTTGTGCTAAGAATCGAATCCCTGACTGTACTCTTATATTTTTGGTTGAGCCTAGCCTTTAACAGCTGAGCCATCTCTCCAGCCCCCTAGTACTCTCTTAATAGTCCAGCCTTCTTTGTCATCTAAGCAGTTTGGGCACATCGGTATCCCAGTGACTTTGAAATCATGGGCATGGCCAAAGAGGGTAACAAGTTCCAGGTACATCAATGGGGCAGAATTTCAGTGGATTGGTGGTTGTTTTGGAAGTTCTCGTGGGGAGAAATGAAATAGAACAAAACAGAGTCATTTAAAAGCTGAGGGTGTGTATGTGTGTGCATAGATAAGCTGATAAAGGTTTAAGATACAGGGGAAATGGGTGTAATATCAGTGGAGTCAGGCCGGTGTGACTCCAGGGACAGTGAGCAAGTGTATTAGGATGTAAAAGACAGGCAGAATAGAGGGGACTGAGAGAGACAGTCGCTTCTGGAAAGAGGCTAAGCCTTGGCTTTCTGACAGGGACAACAGAGCGGCTGAGGGAGCATTTGAGATTCAAGTTACATGACAGAATTAGTATAGAATGTCTGTTAATGAGCTTTACAATGGCGGCTCATTGGGAAGGCCCTGAAGATGTCAGCCCCACTCAGCAGAACAGGTGTGGACAGGATCTTACCAGACAGCTTGCTACACTGATTCTCCACTTTACAAAAAGAGCCTGTCAGGTACCTTTAGAGTCATCTCTCAGCCAGGTGTGCGGAACATGCCTGTCCTCTCATCATTTGGGAGGCAGAGGCAGGAGGGGTCATTACAAGTCTGAAGCCAGTCTGTTCAATTTCATGAGTGTCAAGCCAGCCAGTTGATGCATAAACCCAACTTTAGTTCCAAGAGAATAAGCGATAGTTTATTCTGGGGTCACATATGAGTGACTACAGCTTGGGATCCAGGTTATACCAAAAACAGTGTTGCAGAGCAGTACAGTTTCATGAAGTTTGTCTAGTAACAAAATTAAGGCATACATTTTAAAATATATTGGTGGAAACATAAGGCTGGCAGATTATAGAAAATTATGGAGAATCTGTTATGGGTCTCAGATGCTTTTTCGATGATGTTCTTAGTTTAGGGGACACTAGTGGTCTGTTAGTGTATTCTAAAAGTCTCCCCTGATAGTCACCGTGCTTGGTCAGACATAGAGGTGAGTGACTACCGAGGGGTTAAAGATAGCCCCGGATGACTCAGCTCTGAATCTGCAACGCTACTGTTCCCAGTCACAGAAGGTCTGATTAGTCAAGCAGCATCATAGAATCTTTATCACAGCCTAGGTTTTTTCTCCAGTTCACAGTTGTCAAGACCCTGCCTCAAAAAGCAAAGCAAATGAAAAAAAAAAACAAAATAAACAAAAGCCCAACTGTTTTGACCTCTGGATCTGTTGTAAAGTGATGTAGGTTGATGTAGGTGTTGAGTACTTACAAGACAAACTAGAAGTGTGTGTCTACGAGGAACTGAGATCGTGAAGCAGAAGAGGGTGATGAGTGAGTGGCCAAGCCAGGAGTAGGACAGGCCCCTTCCAGGTTATGTCTCTGTTTCCTGACTCTTTCTCTTCTGAAGCTTAAGAAACAGCTGACGTGGAGTAAGGAAAGGAGTTAGTGAATCTGGATCTCTATCATATTCCCTTGTTTCCCCTCTTTTCCTTTTCTCTCTCCCTTCCTTTTTTCTTTTAAAAATTTATTTGTGTGGATGCATGTGCCTGCCTGTGTGTGTGTGTGTGTGTGTGTGCGCGCGAGAGAGAGAGAGAGAGAGAGAGAGAGAGAGAGAGAGAGAGAGAGAGAGAAAGAAAGTGAAAGTGAAGAGGGGAACTTTTGGTTCTCTCCTTCCTTCATATGGATTCTGAGCGTGGGACTGAGTGTTTTTAGTTTTGGCCACAAGTTTGTTGATTACTGAACCTCTTTCCTTCCATCAGTCCGTCAGTCTGTCCGTCCTCCCCGTCTTCCTTCCTTTCTTCCCTCTCTCCTTCCTTTCCTCCCCCCTCCCTCCGTCCTTCCCTCATCAGCTCCTCCTTCCTTCTTTCCTACCGTATGGCTTCTTTTTTTCTAATGCCACAGTCTTTAATAACACAGAGGTGTGTAACTTTTTCCTCTGGCTAGGCAGCCCAGTGAGAGAGGACAAAGACCCAGCATTCTGAGCAGCCTGCTACTACTGTCTAGGAAAAGCTGCCCTCGGGGCTAGAGGCAGAGGAGTACATCTTCTGCAGTACATCTTTAGGCCTGGCGTGCCAATTGCTAGAAGGAAGCTTCCCTGCTTTTCTGGGCTGTGCTTTGAGCATCTGGAGTCTTGTCTCGGAGGCATCTGCTTTCCGTTGCAGACCTTTGACCTTCCCAGATGTGCCTGCCGCTCACTAGTCTTGCAAACCCCACCCTGCCCCCAATTTAAGGGGACAAACTGCAAGAGAACCCAGTAGTGTGGTCCAGGGCTCAGTGGCTAAGATGAATATATTGGTCATGCCTGGTAGGATACCTGATGTCTAGGAGCCAAGGACATTTTGGGCTGGGAGACTTCAGAGCTGACAACCTTGGCTTGTGGGATACAAACCATCTCCTAAAGGAGGTACCTGGTTCTTGGAGGGATTTAAGAGTTTCCTGATATCCCCTGTGGGCTGGGGATACATGCTGTGGAGCAAATCTTGTCTGTGATAGGATCCAAGCCTTACTCTCTGTAAATATATCTCCTGGCTGCAGTGGCTTGGCCGTGGGAAGTGTGAAAGAATACCCTGAATTTTAGAAAAGAACATTTAATTCTTTTACCTGTACTTTGTTTCTGAAATATTGAGAGCAGAGGGCCTCCAAGGGTGTGCTCTAATTTGTGTTTGTAGCCTGGAGATGTGTGCTGCGTGACCAACAACCTGCTGACCTTCTACAGAGACAGGGTGTTCAAGGACCATCAGGAGAGAAGCCTTGAGGTCGTGAGGAGAATCAGCATCATCGCCAACTCTTTCCTCTACATGCAGAAAACTCTGGAGCGATGTGTGAGTCAGGGCATTGGGCTCCCAAGCGTCTGCTCCCATCTGCCCAGGAGCCCAGGCTTTGCAGAGTCAGGACATTTCTCGCCTTGTCATTCACTTCCTGTCCTTTGAGACTTTGCAATGGCCTTGCCAGTCCTGAGGGCTTCCGGCTTGCTGACACACCTCATCAGAAGGGTCTCCTTGTGGAGTGACCAACTGATGTCAGAGCATCTTCTAAGTGTACAGTAGCCTACCAGAGAGACTTGCCAAGGGTTGCATTCTGACCATAAGCACAGCCCTGGACTTTCTGTTTCTGAGCTTTTGGAATTTCCACACTAAGACATTCTGGGAAGCCATATTAGGCCTATCTCCGATGGTCACCTGTAAGCCCACTGGTCACTTGTTAAAATCAAACAGAGATAAAATTAAAAATAAGCAACAAAAACTTAGGCTAAGGGAAACCTTAGGTTCCAGACCAAGGGCTTCTGCTGAGTTCCTATGTGGCGTGGTTCCTTTGAGGCCGAAGATTTCTTCCCTTTCTGTGTCTCAGATTAAAAAATTGTTAGAAAGGGCAATGGCCCCTGTCCTGCTTTAAAAAACGACAATAGTGGAATCAAACGGGTATACTTAATTCATTAGTTAACCTTGTGGGGTGTCACGTTTAGAGCTGTAACAAGGAAAACCTGGTACTCACTCTTCCGATGCCAACCGTGTGAGCAGAGGTCAAATGCAGAGCTTCTCCACAAACAGACCCTGCTTCCTCCCAGCTGCTCTCTCCTAAGCTTTGTCACCCGACCTAGGGAGGAAGGGCATGTAGGGAGAGGAGGTAGTGTAAATGTCTTCTAATGAGTGCTGTCTCCATTGTGTCTCAGAAGGTGCACAGACAATGTCACTGCAGTCAGGAAGCCACCAATGCAACCATAATCATCCATGACAACTACAATCAGGTGAGGTCTGGGGAGAGTATAGGGAAGCAAGAAAAATGAGAGGGTTCAGACGATGCCAATACTCCAGCCTTCTCTGCATGCAAACTCATGTATTCTTTCCACCTGTCTTCATGGCAAGCTCATCCAAGTTGATGCCTACAAAGTGTTGTAGGTCATTGGGCAATTCTCTGGTCTTCTTCTCCATCTTTACTCTACTGTTTTCTTACACCTTCCTATCGGGCTTGGGTTGCATAAGATATGGCCATACAGAAGGCACAATGATCCCCAGTGAATCTGAATCTCTTATCCATGAACCATGACATGCACAGCATCCTTATGGTTGGGAGCTGGCCCTTGGCATCCTGCATACTGGTGTACTCAGTGGTTCGCACAGGGAGGGATGCTGATGTAGGAACAGCTATCGGGGTGTGCCATCAGCAGATCTGACTGAAGTGCAGAGTCCGGTCAGCAATTCTACCTTGAAGCCTAAGTTCCTTCTGCTCAACACGCTCCAAATGACGCTGGTGCTTTGAAGAACAAATGGAGTTAGGACTGTTTTGGAGTTCTGGTTTTCTTTGGGATAGGCTTTATTAAGTGATGCTGTAGGGACAATGAAGATCCAAGTGGTTTGTACTGTAAGCCAGATATTGTTTCAAGCCCAGTGAAGTGTTGTCACATTGACTCTTCAGAGCAAGGCTCTGAGTGTAAACCGCATTAAATAAACCAGAAGGTGGAGGCACAAGGAGGTTACACGAGTTGACCACTTGGTACACACACAGGACTTGGTCCCATGCTGAGTGGCTCCAAAGGATGCGCCTTCACCCCCACCACATCCTTTTAGTATGGAAGAGGATGGAACAGATCATGAATTGCATTCTAGGTCTGCTTCTTTTACGTGCTGTGTGATGTTTGGGTAGGCATTCTTTGTGGGCCTCAGTGTTTTGCTATATCTGTTGATTCAGGTGGTTCGTCTTTCCTGCTCCACGCTCCCAGGAATAAGACTCAAACTCATAATATATTTACAAATACCTTGGCCATATAGACAGGCCCTCCCTGACTAGATCATAACTTAAAACAAGCCATTTATTTTAAGCTACATTTTTGCCATGTGGCTGGTTACCTATGCTCAGGCACCATGTGTCTGCTATGTCACATCTTCCTGGGCCCACCCCCTGTTAGTGGCACTATCCCAGAATCCTTTCTGCCTACAAGATGCCCCACCTCCTATTTCCTGCCTAAGCGATAGGCCCTCAAATTTATTATTGACGGGGGGGGGGGGGAGGGAGGGGCTACATCCATACAGATACAAGCTAGTCTCTTTATATATGTCTGTAAGGGGCAACATGTTCTCCTTATTCACTGGAGAGCACTGGAGAGAATCAGACTTCCCAAGAAACAAGAGTGATTAAGTTGAATTGATGTGAATAGAAGATTAAGAAGACCTGCCTGGCAAGGCTAATATTTCCCGTGAAAAGAAGGAGAAAAGGGAGAAAGGGATGCAGGATTTAAAAGTTTGTGCATAAGGAGCTAAAATGATTTAAACTGCTTGGTTGGTGGGGTGGGAGTGGTGCTAAGCTCTGAGGAAAGTAACTTTTGACTTTGCATGCTATGTGAGAAGTTTGATAAAGAGAAAGGGGAACCTCGCAAGGTTCAGAATATGGGAACCGCAAATATCCAAACTTCGGAGCAGTCAGACCTTATTTTACATTTTTAAATAAAAATCAATTCATTAATTAATTTTCTTATTTATTTTTGTTTTAGCTGGAGGTCTCATCTGCTGCTCTTAAGTCTCTAGGAGAACTGAACATACTTTTAGCCTGGATTGACAGGAATCATCAGGAAACTTCTGCAGCCTGACACGAAATGCCTTGTCTGATTATCTAAATAACAGACTGCGGGGTTTTTTTTTTTAATTGTTGTTGCTGTTTTATTTTGTTTTTGTTTGTTTGTTTGTTTTGTGGTCAACAGCTAGCTTTGAAGAAGAGAAAGATATGGAAAGTCCCCATAATTATCTAGAATGAGGGTCTTTTCTGGGAACTTGCTGATGTGGAGGGAATTCTCTCTTCTGGGCTGGAGCCTTACAGAAAAAAATTGGGATCTGAGTGGATCTCAGCTCCTGAATGAGGTCTCTGCTCTCTGATCCCAACAATAGCTAAGTTGGCTGCTGTGGTATTTATAGCAATATGTGGCTGTTGAGAGATCCCAGATATTATAGGAGCAATAGACAGCCTCTCTAACTTATTGTAAAGTGGCTTCTTCCAGGCCTCTGCTGTGCACCTTGTGGTGTGCTATAGTGCATATTGTACTGATTGACATGTACGAATAAACTGTGGTTTACATATGAGAATAAATTGTCTTTTGATTCATTAAAGACTCGTCCGTGCAGGTAAAAGAGACCCCAAAGATACAGAATAGTTGGGAAAGCCTAGTCCTAGACAGGGATAAAATCTATGTGGATATATGACCACATTTTTTCATTGCTGTAACAAAATATTTGGGCTGGGTAACTTTGTTACTAAAACACATTTATTTAGCTTATAATTCCAGAAGTTCAGGGGTATGGGTTGCACTGTCTGGCCATGGTGAGGACTATACAGCAGGTGTTGTCAAAGGGAGAGAGCACAGCAGGCAGAAGAGAGCACATTGAGACAGAAGCTAGAGCAATTTAGGAACCTGGCCCCGATATTTCTCCTTTTAAAATTCTTTTGTTTTACTCTTTGAGAATTTCATACGTATGTACTGGGTCTCTGCAGCCACGATGGCTTCCATGGGAGGCAAGAAGTCATGTTGGTTTAACATGACTCCGTAGCTGGTGCTGGCTCAAACGTTGGGAGTCTGATCCCAACCAGATTATATTAGGCATATTTAAGCACAGCACTATTTGGTGAGAAATTTCTTCGTGATAAATAACTCAGTGTGCACAACAAAGCTGAAGGCATGACCACATTGACGTTTTGGTAAAGTACAGGTGACTTCTTCCATAAAGATAGCTTCTATAGACTGAGAAAAACAAGCTCATGATAAGGGTCTAGGGGAGGCACTGATGGGGTCTCTGCCACTCAGCACCGTAGCTTGACTGAGAAAAACAAGATCACTGTTCTGTTGCTGTGAAGAGACTCCATGGCCAAGGCAATTTTTATAAAAGAAGGCATTTAATTGGGGGCTTGCTTACAGTTTCAGAGGTTTAGTTAATTATCATCACGGCAGAGAACATGGTGGCAGGCAAGTGTGGTGCCAGAGAAGAAGCTAAGAGTCACATACTGAGCCATAGGTTCAGAGAGAGATCCTGGGCATGTCACAGGCTTTTGAAACCTCCAAGCACATCCATAGGGACACATTTTTAATAGTGCCGCTCCCTAGTGACTAAGCATTTAAATATATGGGCCTATGGGGGCCCATTCTTATTCAAACCAACACGTGTGTGCTTTTGTAGAGAGTATGAGAACTCCAGAGTCAGGCAGACCAGTTCAGGTCCTGCATGACTGAGCAAGGTACTCCGTTTTCTCTTGTATAAAATAGTTATTGACACCCATCTGAGAACGTTGAGTTGATTATGCAGTGAGGTAATCCCCCAGTCTCAGCAGGGTGGAAGGTACCATGATAGCGTAACTCTGGTTCTAAAGCATCTCTTGTCTGTTGATACTGTCATGAAGTCCTGCTTTTTCCCAGCCTCCAACACACTGTACTCTACATAACAATTTAAAAGCAAGACTCATTCCCATGACTAAGGAGTCTCTAACATCTGCCTGTACACATTCCCTAGCTCCACCCCCCACACCTCTGCTCAGCCATTCTGACCTCCTCTGTGTTCCTGGACACACCAGGCATGGTATTACCTCAAGATCAGTGCGCTTCACACATAGGCCTGCCTGCAAACTGAAGTGGAATTTCAGCCCCTCACCTCATGAGTTGTGTTTTAATGAAACTTATAGGCTCTTAGGAAGCAAAATTGTTTGCAGGGTACTCGGTCTCTTCAAGGTGACTATGAATTGCATCCTGTGCTGAGATGGCTGGATTAAACAGCTCCAACATTTTTGGTATTTTTCACGCTATCCTAGACTTTCCCAGAACTTAACGATACTTGAACCCTCATGTTCTTCAAAGCTTTTAATCCACAGAACCCTGTTAGCTTAACATCCAAGCTCTACCACCACCAATCTCATGTCTCTGTTGTGTTTTTCTAGCATCCTATGTTGTTTATTATGTTTCCCAACTTGAATGTCAGCTCCATGAACATGGGGTAGAGTTTTGTGCACTCTCTGGTACTAAGTATGTGTTAAATTCACATTTCTCGAGCAAATGATCTGAATGGGTTAAAGCAATTCTTTTAAGCAAATATTTATATTTTGTTAGTGTATGCTGGCATCAGTCCCCAAAGGCATAATATATTTTACTATATATGTATTATATATAATTCTCATAATAATCCCGTATCAATGCTGAGTATGAAGCTAGATTATAAAGGTTACCTCATGAGTGCCAGCAGTAAAGGTCATTATACCCCAAGGATGATAATGGGAAGAGAGGTTAAAGTAACATCTCCAATGCCATGCAGCTCATAGTAAAGCTACTCTTCTATCCCAAGAATACGGTTCCAGAATGAACAGTAACATTTAACAATGGACATGCTCTGAAGCAGACCTGGCAAACACTGAGGTGAGAATTTGGGTTTTCTCCCAAACTCCAGCTGAAAGGTACAGACAATTGGGCAAATAAAGAAGGATTAAATTTACCAGGACCTGACATCTACAGTTGTCATCTATTCTCTAAAGGAATAAAACTGATATGATGAATACATATTCACATGTGTGTGCACATGCACACATGCATGCAAATGGATATGTATGCACATATGTTTGCACATATGCACGTGTGTGTGCACACACATATACACAGACACAGACACACAGGCTGTGGTCTCAGCAGTTCAATAATGTCCATCTTCTGACAGAAAGGCCAAAGATATGGTTCAGTCCATGAGACTAGATGTCTCAGCAGTCCTGATTTGGTGCTAAAGTTCTGGGAGTTCCTAGCCTTTCTTAAGTCTATGTCAGATCCTGAAGAAGTAGGCTATTGTACCAGTGAAGGGATGATTCAGAAACAGGGTTAAAGAACTTGCCAGTCATAGCAAGGGCAGGCAGGCAAAAGGCAATAGCTCCTTTATGCATGCGCTTTTACATAGCCTGCCACCAGAATGTGTGGGGCCACGATCTAGAGTAAGTCTTCTCACCTCAAATGACCCTATAGGGAAAATCACTTATAATCACACCCAGCTGCTTTGGGTTTTAGTTGATTCTAGATGTAGTGAAGTTGACAACTAAGGTCAGGCATCATGAGTTGTAGAAGCAGAATCTAAAGTCCAAGTTCAAGACCTGGGCCTGTTGACAGGACCCTCAATCATGGGGCCTGTTGACAGGACCTTCAATCATGGGGCCTGTACAACTATGATGAGAAGTGGGGATGAAGAAGATTTACTGGTCTTGTGATCTGTTACTGCAAGAAAGAAATGCTGTTGTCAGTGGTGGTAGACATGGTGATGGAAGAGGAAGGGCAGGGGAAGGAGAGGACGGGAGAAAGCAGAAGTATAGGTCTCTCTTTCAACATAATGAACATTTTATCTCCACTCTCCGTGTCTCTGGTCTACTTACCTCAGCTCTCAGACTTCCTTTCTTCTTGCTTGTTTTATTGACAGAGTTATGGCCTTTTTTTTTT
>LR752058.1:34350-68999 GCA_902729485.2 Mus minutoides | reverse complement strand
AAGCAATTCTCTAGTTTGCCAGGTATGTCTCAGGGATCAAGTTATACAAAGGCTCTAGAATCCTTTGGAAGAACAACCTCATAAAAACCTCAGATAAAAATCATGAACTATTTACAAAAGGCTGCCTCAAAGCTTGGGTGCCATTGCTCTAGAATCCATGCCAGATACAGTAGCTCTGCTAAATTCTGCTACAACTAGCTTCAAGAATGGGGTTGTGTGAAGTTTAAAAGTTTCTGCATAGCAAAAGAAACCATCAGCAAGGCTGTTAGCAGTTTCTCCAAAATAGAAGCCTTACATCTTGGAAAGAAATGTCTTAAGACAAAGGTTGTGAAGGGTGAATAGAATGTTTGCATTCTAAAATAGCCTGTTGTTCTTTTCTTTTCTTTTTTATTAGATATTTTCTTTATTTACATTTCATATGTTATCCCCTTTCCTAGTTTCCTCTCCAAAAATCCTCTATTCCCACCCCCCTGCCTCCACTTCCCAACCCACCCACTCCTGCTTCCTAGCCCTGGCAGTCCCCTATACTGGGGCATAGAACCTTGACAAGATCAAGGGCCTCTCCTCCCATTGATGACTGACTAGGTTATCCTCCGCTATATATGCAGCTAGAGACATGAGTCCCACAATGTGTTTTCTTTGATTGGTGGTTTAGTCCCAGGAAGCTCTGGGGGTACTGGTTAGTTCATATTGTTCTTCCTCCCATAGGGCTGAAACCCCTTCAGCTCCTTGGGTACTTTCTCTAGCTCCTTTACTGGGGACCCTGTGCTCAATCCAATGGATGACTGTGAACATCCAGGTCTGTATTTACCAGGCACTGGCAGAGCCTCTCAGCAGACAGCTATATCAGGTTCCTATCAGAAAAATCTTGTTGGCATCTGTAATAGTGTCTGGGTTTGGTGGTTGTTTATGGGATGGATTCCCAGGTGGGGAAGTCTCTGGATGGTCATTCCTTTAGTCTCTGCTGCGAACTTTGTCTCTGTAACTCCTTCCATGGGTATTTTGTTCTTCCTTCTAAGAAGGATCAAAGTATCTACACTTTGGTCTTCCTTCTTTTTGAGTTTAATGTGTTTTGCTAATTGTATCTTGGCTATTCTGAGCTTCTGGGTTACTATCCACTTATCAGTGAGTGCATATCATGTGTGTTCTTTCGTGATTGGGTTACTTCACTCAAGATGATATCCTCCAGATCCATCCATTGTCTAAGAACCTGTTGTTCTAAGGGGGAGGTAAAACACTCCATCTGTCAGGGAGCTCCATTAAATGGTTTCAGGAAGTCCCTGAAATTGACTAGGTTCATTAGACTCCTCTCTTCACCTAGTATGTAAGAGTTAGTTATGATTTCTAAGAGTCTCTCTCACACAAGCCAGTTGCAAAGAAGAGTCTGAGATCAGCCAAGCAGTCTGGCAGAGGAGAGGCTAGCTAAATTATCTAGAAGGAAAACAAATACCAGCCAGTCTGCCTAGAAGAGGCTCAGCCCAACATGGAAGGACACTCTCTAACCTGCTGAAGGCTGTGCTGTATGCTCCAGACTCCCAGCTTTGTGAGCTGTCACCCATGCTGGGGTGGGCTTTGGTGATGCATCTCTCTCTCTCTGAGTCATTCCTGCTCTTGTAAGTAATTAATCCCTCACTCATATTCCTGGAAGTAACACTCATAAAACTCCTTGGTTCAACAAGCTGGACTTTGGTGGTTTCTGGTCTCTCAGAGGTTCCCTATTTGGGGTGACATTTCACATCTATCCAGGAAAAGTCTGTCACACATTAAGAACAAACAACCCTCAGAATGAAAGAACATCTTCACTTCTATACTTCTACAGGGGGATATCATCCAGAATTTATAAAGAATTGAAGACTAAACCACTAAGAAAACGAAACAGTCAATCAACAAATAGACCAATGAGATGAACTGATAGTTCTCAAAATAAGAAATACAAAAGCCAATAAATACCTTTAAAAGTAGTTAGCTTCCCTATGCATGAGAAAAATTGAAGCTCTTTGAGATTCCACTTTGAGGGACGAGAAGTCAGGCAGAATCCTGTTAGTCAGATAGAAGAAAAAGAAGCTCTGGGCAGATTAATGTAGTTTTCACTTAAATATTTAAGATGGCTGATTTCCTGTTCTCTTCTCCCCACCCAAAGACTTGTGGGATTTCATTCTACATTCCACCATGCCCAAGGGTGCTATTCAGTAGGACTTTCAAATATCCTACTGGAGTGAGTCTGTGGAGGAAACCAATCATTTTTCCTGTCTTTGTTCTGGATTATCTAACCCCCTGTCATATCCCAAACACGCTAATGTTGAGGGAGAAAGGGAATTCATTCTATTCCAAAACACCAAACCCAAACCCGAAAACCAAACAAACCACAGCCACCATTTCTTCTGAGCAGATTCAGATCCATATCTGAGTCCCCTTCATGCTAAGAACTCCCCCCTCTCCCTCCACATCTCCTCTCTCTCATCGCTCGCGCTCTCTCTCTCTCTCTTTCCATGTGTTCCTGGCTAGCCTTTTCCTCTCTCCTGTCCTTCTCTGTCCCCCTTTCTCTGCCTCTATCCCCTTCTCCAATTCCCCTTCCCCTCTCCCAATAACCTTCACTTTGCACTAGGCCTGTTGCATGCTGGTGATTCTTAAGGGGAAAATCTTGGCCAAGATATTGCCCTGCAACATTATACCACATTTTATAAAACATAGCAGCCTTAGTTTTGGTCCCCTTTCCTTCTGTTCCTGGGAAAATTCACTTTGCTCAGGATGAGATTTATAATGCAGGGCCAGGGTTTCTGCTTTGAAAGGCACTATAATGCCCATAATTAAGTCCGTAAACACCATCAGCAGCTTGGTCTGAGGAGGGGCAAGCCTCCGAAGTTGCACAGAAGATGGATCAAAACAGCAAAGGAGCAAGAGACTGAGTTCTGAATGTGTCACCCAGTTTTCAGTGTTCTTGGTCCAGCTGGAAGTCTGGGATCCTCCTAGCATGGAGTGGAGACTCTGTCTTCTTTCCAATTTGCTTAGAATCCTAGCTCTCACTAATAGGAGATGTGTGCCTCTGTCTGGTCATGTTCCCTGATGCTCTAAGAAGACTCTGTGCTTCTGCTCCTTGATAGGAGATTAGTTTTCCAAAGTTCACCGAGTTACCTGAGGATTAAAGAAATCAACACAAGAATTGGACATACTGTAAGAGCTACAGAAACCTAAGGACCCAGTTCCACCCCTAGCTGAGGATCTTGGGGATTGACATGTGCTCGGGGAGGGAAAGTTGATTTTTAAGAGTGTATTATCTGGTAAGTTGAACACACTCTGGGGGCAAGCCACACATCCATGACTATATGGGCAGCACACATTAAATTTGGTGGGAAAATCAAAGGACACAAAGTTGGGTAGATAGGGAAAGGGAATAGAGCTAGAGGCATTGGGGGAGGGGCAGATATGATTAAAATACACTGGATGCAATTCTCAAAAAGCTAAAACCAGAAGTGAAGGCTGGGGCCAGCTTTTGACATAGCCTAACTCTACCCACTACGCTGGCTTCATTTCTGAGAGCCGATTCTCCCCTAGAGCAGAGTGAAGACCCTGTCTCCTCTCTCAGCCTCCAATTTTTCTTTGTGTTTCCTGGGACACATAGTGGGTTCCCAGCCATTATTAATTCAGAGCAGTCTCAAGGGTCATCTCATTTTTGCAGGATCAGAGTTCCTGGGGGTACTGCCCCCTTTCTGGTTGTATTTTCTTTCATTGTTTGGAGACAGCACATCAAGAATACCATACTGACCTTAACAAGCTATATAACCGAAGTTGTCCTTGAACTCCTGAACCTCCCACCTCCACTTCCCAACTGCTGAGATTTCAGGTGTGTGTTTCTGGCCCTGAATAGCTCCTCTCCTCCTCCTCCTCCTCTTCCTCTTCCTCCTTCTCTTCTTCCTCCTCCTCTTCTTCCTCCTCCTCCTCCTTCTCCTTTTTTATGTATATGGGTGTTTTGCCTACATCTATATCTATGCATCATGTGCATGAAGTGCCTGTGGCTGCCAGAAGAGGGTGTCAGGTTCCCCCCAAACTGGAGTTAAAGAGCAATAGGGGTGCTCACAGTTCATTGTAATTGGGTCTTTTTTTTTTTAAACCTTCTTTAATACCTGCTCTGATCTCACTGAACACTAACAGGGCAGTGTCCCCAGTTCAGGTGCAGAAGCACTTTCTGATCTGAGGAAGCTAATCCAGCTTTCCTTGGTGTGAGGAGTACAAACCCTTCTGGTTGCCATGGTCTCTTTGTCCCCAAAGCCCACAGGAACATTGGTTCTTCTAGGTCTTGCTCAGACCAGACTTTCTCCAGGACAACTTTTAAGATCCCCTCCTTGTCCCTCAGAAGCAATCCCAACTTACCTCACCCAAGTACCAAGGATGAGTATGGACAATGAATTTTCCAAGGAAATCCCTGATGACAATCTCTCCCATCACCAGACGTAAATTTTCTTCTTACACCTCGTGTCATGCTTGAGGAGGTATGGTTAGCATACATATCATGGTGTCTATGTGTCTACTATTAAACAAAGGCTCTTAACTCTTTGTGTGCCATGATGTTTTGCCATATTAGTGACACTTAGGAATTCTACTCAGAATAATGTTTTTAAATATATACAAGAGATAAGAAATCAATAATGTTAAAATGCAGCTATGGGAATATAAAGATAAGGTTCAGTTTCTTTGTTAATACATGATTTAGCAGCATTGATAAGTATAGCATGTAGTTTTTGCTACCCCACTGTATTAGTCAGTGTTCTCTAGAGTCACAGAACTTATGGATAACTCAGTCCCACATGGCAAGCAGGCGAAGGAGTGAGAGCTAGTCTCCCTTCTCCCAACGTCCTTATATGATCTCCAGCAGAAGATGTAGCCCAGATTAAAGGTGTGTGCCATCACTCCTTTAATCCCAGATGACCTTGGACTCGGAGATCTCCCTGTCTTAATCTTCTGGAATCCATAGCCATTATTCTTCATGATCTCCATACCAAGGTCCAGATCAGAAACTTCTATCTCCCAGCCTCCAGGTTAGGGTCACTGGTGAACCTTCCAATTCTGGATTGTAGTTCATTCCAAATATAGTCACGTTGACAACCAGGGATAGCCACTACACCCACTTTAAGCTCTGGGCAGACCACACTGCCAGCCTCTACCAATATTCCCTTGGATCCATGGATAAACAACACCAACACCAACACCAACACCACACACACACACACACACACACACACACACACACACACACACACATACCCCAATTCATTTTAAAGTGCCTTTGCTAATTCAATGATGGGGCAACTCCTAATCCTCCCCTGCCACTCTAGGTATAAGTGGATAGAGTGGCCACTGTCCACTGCAATAGAAAACTGGTTGGTTGGCTTTATCTCCTGCTACTACTGCCTTTTTCTTCCCTAGTTCTCCTGATCCTCTCTGTGTCTTCCCGAGCAACTCTAAGTGTCCCACCCTGTCTTTAGTCATTGGTTTCTGGTATCATTATTGATCAATCAAGAACCATTTGGGGAACAGGACCTTAGCATCAGAACCACACTCTACAGATAAGTACTGATGAGTACAGGTGCCATTTAAAGATGTCTGAAAGTGTTGTAATGAGATATACGCAGGGTGAAGTCAAATGTTTCCCAATGTTGTAGTGGCTGGTAGTAGTTGTCTATTCTTACGATTGAAGAAAATGGTCATGTTTGATTGAAGGTTGGTACAAAGATGTAGTTTCTTCCCATCCCTCCTTTCTCCCAGGTTTAGAACTTCCGTGTCAGGTGGGCTCAAGACCATTTCTTTACAGCTTAGGTGTCACTTTGAATGATCTAGCCCAGTGATTGCACTTGGGAGGATTTTTACATGTTTGTTTATGAGATTAGATGGAAAATCATCATATAAATCCCCAATCTTGTAAGTGAGAAAACCCAATTCCAATTTTCACCTGCATTCTTGCACCTGACCCCAGTCTAAGGGAGGATGTTCTGAAAGATTCAGAATTGGCAGGTAGAGTTGTGAGAGGGATTAGTTAACTCTGGGGAGTCAGTAGGACAGAAGGAGGATTTGTCCATATGGAAAGGGAGTTGGTGAGTTGACCTGGTGGAATGCAGCATAACATAAGGACACAGGAAGGGGAAATGATGTCATTCATTCAGGCAGTGGGAGGACAGGGAAGTGAAAACACATTTCTGCTAAGTCAGCTGTTTTATTCCTCCCTCCCTACTCCCCATCTAACCTGTCTTCCAGGGAGTTCAAAGTGCAGCAAAATTCCCAGTATGTAGGCAAGGGAGTGGCAGAGACTTCTACCTGCCTGGGCACCCTGTGAGCTGGGATTCTTTCTCTAGACCCTGAGGCCCATGTGTTTCCCTGCAAAATGATGCAATGGGGGGCGGGAAGCCCTGATGTCAGCCACTGTGACACCATGGACCAGGAAAACCCTGAGCAGCTAACTCAGGACCCAGGATGGGAAGAGGAGTCATTAGGTTTCCTTCTTGGTGTCTACAATAATTTTTCCTTTTCCCCTAAAATGGTTTTCTTTGGAACTCAGGTTTATTTCATAAGAGGGGATTCTCCCTCTTATTATCCTCTGATTAGATGCTCTCAGCTAGTTTTGAAACTCCATTTTCCCAAGCTGGTTTGATGTACATACACATGAAATGTGAGCCAGGATGCAAGACAGGGATAATTATGGATATGAAAACACAAAGGAGCCCCTTACCCTGGGGACTGGTTGAAGCCTCACCGAGCTGTGAATCAAGAATTCTAAACAGAATTAACAGCATTTGCTTAAGGCAACACTGTTTCCCTCTCCAAGCTATAATCCTGCAAATTTTTAGGAATTAGAAACTCTTTTTATAACAAAAGATGTGTCCTAAAACTCTGGGAATCCTAGTGACTCCTGGTTTTCCTTTACCGGATTATAACACATCCAAGTCACCCCTGGAGCCCCCTTATAGTGTCACAAAAAAGAGGGAGAAATCAGGAAAACTGAACTTAGGCAAGAGAGCGGAGGTGCTCCTAAGGAATTCCATTCTAGTTCATTAATCTGGTCTCTGGGCCTCTGTCTTTACTCAGAGGGCACATGCAGCCAGAGAGAGGTACATTCCTGGTTCATAGCTACACCCAGTCATCTCTTCAGGCAGTGCTAGTTCAGGAAGATGTTGGGATGAGCCAGGATTCAGAGAAGCACTTGTCGAGTTGAGGAAATAGAGACATCATTAGAGAGACTCCAAGGGCTTTCCAGTCCTTGCCTCTAATAGCTCACTTCCTTCATGTGGCATATATATGTAACTGGCAGCTTCTCAGCTAGAGACAGACTCCCAGGAGACCAGAAGAAGCAGATCCTCGTGAACTCAGGTAAGAGACTTTCTCAGATAATCCTGGGGATAACCTAGTCCACATAATCATTTGCCCAGATATATTGAGGGTCAGTCATGTGTCCCGCCCCCCAAAAAAAAACCTTTCCAGGACAAAGTCTCTTGGAGAAATCGTGTCACCATTATCTTTATATCCAGCAGGTAATGGTAGCACAGTGAATGTTCAACAAATGCTAGTCTAGTTGTTGAGTTTATAATTGTGTTGATGCAAAAGATATTACAGCTCTGATTTTTAAAGAAATAAGAAGAGGGAATTTATTCTGGAGCCATTTTGGGTGATCATGGTTACTTAACCAAATTCCATGTTCCACATGGAAGCAGTTTCATAAAGTTTTATAGTTTTATGGAAGTAGGTTTAAAAAATAGATAGGAAAGGGGGGTAGGGGACATTATCATTAGATTACTACCTGCTGATTAGGGTCATCAAGTTCCTTGGGGCAAGTTTGACCTTCACAGTCCAGATATCTTATTTCTTCTTTGAGGATGACTACTTAACAAACTTCAAACAACAGCAACCAAGCAACAACTACTAACAACTGCCCCACCTCCGAGGCCTGAACTGCCCCACCTCCGAGGCCTTAACATTTATATAACCTCTTAGAAGTCCCCAGAATTCCAAACATCACACAATTGCAGAAACTATCTGCTGCTGGTAAATTCATGCCCTGACTAGAGCATGAGGCAAATCACAGTCAGCTGCTGTGGACAGTCTGAAGCAGCCCCTTATTCCACACCTGGGATTAAAGTGAAAACACATTCCCATAATATTTCAGTATTTTTCCAAGAGATCAAAATTCTCATTACATGAATTTTTAAAATATTTTTGTATCTGTCAGGCCAGGTACATGGTGTGTGTGTGTGTGTGTGTGTGTGTGTGTGTGTGTGTGTGTGTGAGAGAGAGAGAGAGAGAGAGAGAGAGAGAGAGAGAGAGAGAGAGAGAGAGAATGAGAGATAATGGGCTTTACAGTGATGTTTTCCAGAAAAGGTCACGTGCTATTACATATGATCCAGGGCAGAGTATGGAAGGGTCTAGAAAGTTTCAGTGGTACCCAAACATTTAGTGGGTTCTTGGTTAAGAAAAGAGACTCAAAGAAACACAGAAGTCATATTTAGCAGGATTGATTAGTTGAATGACATACATGAAAACTCACCCGCAATGCTTGAAGATGGGTCTCAGGATAAATCCCCAGAATTTTGGGGGTTACAGATGTGTCTTTACTTAGTTATCTTAACACCTTCAGGGATTCCTTTAAGGACCTGAGATTTTTTTTTTGGTTTCAAGGCTGAAAGAAATTTTAGGAGTGATTTGCACATTGAAGACACTTTAATGTAATTATGAGCATTAAAGGATAGAATACTGCTCAGGGGGAAGTATCAGATGGGAAATCAAGACTGGAAAGAAAGAAGCAATGCCAAAGAAAGAGACCAGAAGGGAGAGATTTTAGATCAGCTGATGGATCCATGCAGATGTCTGGCATCCAGTAGGGTGATTCCTCTGGTGAAAAGTGTTCCATTTTCAGAGCCCCACACCAAGGCGCCATAATTTTTTTTTTGGTGCAAAAAATAACATCTCTCATCTTTAAAGGAATAAGAGAAAGTTCACCCTGGACTGTGGTCTGGTAACACAGGTTTAGGTTACGCCAAATCCCATGATGCAATGTGGAAGTCATTTCCTAAAGTTTTTATTGTTTTATTGGAAAAAAAGAGAGAAAGTTATAAATCAAACCAAGGTTAAAGTGCATTGGTGGGTATACCAGAGAGGCACAGGTGCAGGAAGACATGTGTGTGTGTGTGTGTGTGTGTGTGTGTGTGTGTGTGTGTGTGTGTGTACTTTCTGTAGGCCCAAGATGCTATCTGATGACGTTCTTAGCTTTTGGGTTGGTGCAAGCTAGTGATCTTCTAAGCTAATAGAGTCCAAAAGGTTTCTATATATCAGTTCACAAAATGTTCGTTCAGGTACAGAGGTGGGCAGGCAATTGCTCTTCTGGAAGGTTAAAACTAGCCCAGGATATGATAAATAGCCTCTGGGCCTGCAGCATTTCAGTCTTGCCATAGGGCTAAAATTCTCTGCAGACACAACTTCTTTCCATGAGTTCTTTTTCACAATATATACTTACTGTATATACTTACTTAACATATACTCACTGTATGTCAGGAAGTGTCAATCTCAACCTAACATGAATCACTCGTTCCCTGTGTGCTAAGTCTATATACCATATTTTATTTAAATATGAGTTTTGGAGTATGATAATCACCATTTTGGGGCTAAGAAAAATAAAACTTAGAAAGATGAGTTGATTTATAGATATAGGATGTCCAACTCACTTTGGTTTATTTGTGACTTCCCACTGAGAAAATATCTTTAACTGAGCCAACACCTTCAGTCCTGGGCAAACTCAGTCAACTGACTGAGGTGGTGGTATCTGGCAGAGCAGAGATTGTGTGTGTGTGTGTGTGTGTGTGTGTGTGTGTGTGTGTGTGTGTGTTTTCTTCCCTCCAAACCCACTAAAAGCTGTCAAAAGTATTGAAACATTAGATAAGCTTATTACAGTGCTAAATGACTGTGTGTGTGTCTGTATGTGTGTGTCTCTGTGTTTGTGTGTATGTGCATGTGGAGGCGTGAAAGTCAACCCAAGATGGGGGGGGGGTTGTGGCGAGCCCAGGGATGGCGCTGCCTGTGCCCTTCTAGCCCCGGGACTCCAGGTGTGCTCCAGCCTTTCACACAGGTTGGGGGTGTGTGCTAAACTCAGGTCTTCATGTCTGTGCAGCAAGCACTCTACTGACTAAGCATCTCCCTTTTCACTGAAAGTTGAAATATTTCACTCAGACTTCCAACATTTTATCTGACTTCTTTTTAAAGGGAAGAACACTCACAAATAATATTTTTATCATATAGTTTCAAGAAAACATATTAAAATATGAAAATACATGTACAGGGGCATATGGGTCTCCTTCTGTTTCAATGGCTCAGCCTGATACCTCCATATTCTGTTACTATTTAAGAGTTTGATATTGTTTGCCATGGAAAAGTTCTTGTTTGATGTTGCATTAAAATATTCTGTCCCCACCCTAGGGCCACTGTTACTGCCAGCAGATGAGGCCTGGAACAGCAGGCTCTTGAAATGAGTTGACAGAGAATGGCATCTCCAAAGACAATCCACAATGTGAAGTCGTTTTGCAGTTGAGGCGAGAGCCTCGTTTTGCTTATCCTATGCCATTCTAACTTTATCTTAAAACTCAATAACCATTCCCTATTAACTGAACACCCTCACTGCAAAGAACACATGAACTGTCTCGAATGTGCTTTTGCTTTTTTGGTGGGGTTCATTCTCTCAGCTCCAGGCCTAAGATACAAGGCCAGGGAGAAAGTCTATTATTATAGGATCGGCCATAGTCGTGTCTTACTGAGGCTCCCCTGCAGAGGGCACTGTGGAGTCCCAGGAGCCTCTGGAAGGATCCGTGTGAAGCAGAGCGTCACCAGTTCTTGCCTTTCACCAGCCGAAGGACTGTTACGAAATCATTGATTTTGTTTTTTGGCATCGGGGCTGTAATGAATCTATTATGCTCCATTAACCACTCTGATCTCAGACCAATGCCAAATAGAGCTAGGCTCTTTTGCCCCGTGGGTGTCTGTAAAATCTAGACAATTTTCCCGCAGGTGTTTTTGGTGGCATGGTCACAGCTTCTGTGACACTGTTTTCCCCTGTAGGTCTAAGGGGACCGCAGAAGGAGTTGCAGCGGCTTTCTGAAGGAGGTGGGGAGGGGTTGTCTACGTCAATTCTCTCCAACATGTTTTGACATTTCTTCTGGTATGTCATCTTCTGTTGGTTCACTGCAAGTGTCTGCTGCTCCAGGCCTTCTCTGCTGGCAATGACTGCGGAACTGGGAAGGAGACCCAATAAAGGAGCCATGACCCGTGGTACTACCTAGTACCTAGATCCGGAAGGGACTGGGAGGTTTCGGTCTGAAGCAGTTTTTCTTAAGAAGTTGTGTGAACACATAGCACTGCTTGCAGCTGGAGAAGGCTGTTCAGTTCCCAGCTGGTGCTGGCATATTCCTGGTGGCTAGACGGGAGACATCGATAGCCCTGATTGATCTCTTTGAATTTCTGCTTCTGGTCTCCAGGATCTAGGTGTAAGATGAAAAGCTTTGGTCTTGCCTTTGGACTGTTCTCCGCTGTGGGTTTTCTTCTCTGGACTCCTTTAACTGGGCTCAAGACCCTCCATTTGGGGAGTTGTGTGATCACTGCAAACCTACAGGCAATACAAAAGGAATTTTCTGAGATTCGGGATAGTGTGGTATGTAAAGGAGGGATCTGTCTGTCTGTCTGTCTGTCTGTCTGTCTGTCTGTCTGTCTCAGGGTATCCTTAGTAGTATGCTAATGAAAACCCAGAGGATGGAGAGACTCCAGTCCTGGATGATGCATTTCCAAGAGATGCCTGTACTTGGTAGTTCTAAAATGCCTCTCAATAGATCCTGGCCAGACAGGGACCAAAAGGTTTGCTCTCTAAGACCTTGGCTGCGATCAGTGACCTGTCTCTTTTTGTCCTTTCTCCTGTTTAGCAAGCTGAAGATGCAAATATTGACATCAGAATTTTAAGGACGACTGAGTCTTTGAAAGACATAAAGGTCTGGATTTGATCCAGGGGAGCTCGGGGAGGGTGAATCCAGAGCTACCTTGGTCTTATCTCCTGCTCTTCCCACGGACACTCTTGTCTTCTTCACAGCCTTTGGATAGGTGCTGCTTCCTCCGCCGTCTAGTGAGATTCTATCTGGACAGGGTATTCAAAGTCTACCAGACCCCTGACCACCATACCCTGAGAAAGATCAGCAGCCTCGCCAACTCCTTTCTTATCATCAAGAAGGACCTCTCAGTCTGTGTGAGTAAAGGCATTGGTTACATAGTTTGAAGGACTTAGCAACCCGGCTTATTTTCCCATTCTATGGATGGGTAGAAAAATGGAGTCCAGAATTACTAAACAAAACAAGAAGCCAAATTAACCAATCAACCAACCAATCAACCAACCAACCAATCAATCAACCAACCAATCAACCAACCAATCAACCAACCAACCAACCAATCAACCCCCACACCCCCCAGTGTAACTTTTTAGAAATATTGAATATATGCTGTATTCAAAAAAGCATCCTAAAAAGTTTGAAGAAATACAAAATGCTGGATGTTTGGTATTTATGATTATTAGCTTGTATCTGTGAAACTAGATTTTTTAATCATTTTTAAAAAGATTTATTTATTTTAGTATCTGAGTACATTGTTGTTGTCTTCAGACACACCAGAAAAGGGCATCAGACCCCACTGTAGATGGTTGTGAGCCACCATGTGGTTGCTGGGAGTTGAACTCAGGACCTCTGGAAGAGCAGTCAGTGCTTTTTTTTTTTTTTTTTTTGTTTATCGAGACAGGGTTTCTCTGTATAGCCCTGGCTGTCCTGGAACTCACTTTGTAGACCAGGCTGGCCTCGAACTCAGAAATCCACCTGCCTCTGCCTCCCTAGTGCTGGGATTAAAGGCATGCGCCACCATGCTTGGCACAGTCAGCGCTCTTAACTACCAGCGCTAGATTTTTTTCTATAGGTAATGAGTTCTACATCCTTACTAGGGCATCTTGTGCTCAAGTGGTAGGTCAGTGGGCTATTGGGATTGATCTTAGGTTATGAACAGGACTATAGAATTGCATTCTTTCCATAAGGGCCTGGATTTGCTCTGGAGCCTTCTAGACAGGAGCTAGAGTAGGAAGCCAGTGGGAACAGGAACTGGAGAGCACTGTTTCTTTCTAAAAAAAGACTCTGTGTGCTCCATATTTAAAACTGAAAACTTCCTCATTAGTCTGATGGTTAGTTAAATGCTCCCAAATGTTAAAGCAGGAAAAGACTTTCCTACAGAAATGACATAGGATTAAAGGGTTATAGAAACAGAACTCTCTGCTTATCCCAATAGCAAGAGCAGAAAGACCAAAATTTAAAAGATAATTGGAAGTGGAGAGAGATGGCTTAAAAGTTAAGAACACTGGCTGCTGTCCTTGCAGAGGACCCAGGTTTGATTCCCAGCACCCACAAGGTGTCTCACAACCCTTCGTTAATTCCAGTCCCAGGGACCCTGTACCCTCTCCTGGCCTCCCCTGGCACTGCATGAATGTGGTGCACAGGGGTACATACAGAGGACCATATACACTAAAGGGTAGAAATGAAACTTACTATTCTTTGGGTCTTTTTTTCCAGCATTCTCACATGGCATGTCATTGTGGGGAAGAAGCAATGGAGAAATACAACCAAATACTGACTCACTTCACAGAGGTATATACTATGTTCGTGTGTATTGTGGGAGGTGTGTTTTTAGAACTGAGATTATAGATATATGGGAGGGATATTCATGTTGGTAAAAATCAGATTAATAATTCACTATGGCTCTAGGAACAATCCCAGGTCCTAGAAGGATGCATTCTCTACATTATTCCCCACCAGTGAAGAAAGAATGTCTATGACTCCTCTACCCAATACAAGATCTTGATCTTCCAAGGGGGGCATAGATGAGAAATGGTTGTTTTCCAATACACACATACATACATATGTTCAAAAGCACTCACTTGCAACATCATACGAATCCACCTATGTTGTTTCTCACAATGATACTCCTGCATGTCTCCCAAGAAAGTGCTCACTGACATCCTCCCCTCCTCTTCCCTGATTCAGCCTAGGTCATCACCTCCAGGAAGGAAGTGGATGCTTCTCCCAGAGTTGGCTACCTCTTGCCATACTGTAGAATCTCCCATCATTTGGTCATATCATACTTCATTTCAGTTACTGTTCCCGCCTGTCTCCATTCCTCAGCTGAGAATTCCTTATAAGCAAGGATCGTGTTATTCGTTTCTGAACTGGTTCAGTGCTTGATATAGTCAATATTTATTAGATCAAAGTATGCACAGTAGGGAACACACATAGACAAAACAGACACACATAGACACACACACACACACACACACACACACACACACACACACACACACACACACACGAGTATCCCAGCTGACCTACCAACAGGAAGGACAATTATTTCTGGGCAAATGTCTCTCTTGCATCTCTGACAGGATGCGTCTGCTCTTCCTTCAGTTGGAGCTTCAGGCCGCAGTGGTAAAGGCTTTGGGGGAACTAGGCATTCTTCTGAGATGGATGGAGGAGATGCTATAGATGAAAGTGGAGAGGCTGCTGAGAATACTCCTGCCCAAGAATCTCAGACCTCAGCACCACGAAGACATGGCCCCAGGTGTTTCTGGGAACATTTCTACTTGAGCATTCCAGTCCTCAGCACCACGAAGACACGGCCTCAAACCACTACGCCTTTGTGATATAACTTAGTGCCGGCTAAGTGTATATTATTTATATATTATCGGCTCCCTATGTGAATGCCTTCATGTGTCTCTGTAATCCCTTACACTGCGATTTTGTAAAAATTTCCGTAATGTCTTTTCTAATGCTATCTATATTTATTCATTGATATGTGTATTTATTTTCTATTCAACTTCTATTTATTTTTGTACTTGAACACAAGACTTAGAAGATTATATTTAAAACTTGTCAAGAGCAGGTGATATATTTTCATATAATAAACAAACCTGTTAAATTCCAGAGGAGTGGCTACAGGAGTTGGTGTTTAACTGAGGACATACTTACTGCTGAAGCCCAATGAGACATTGAGCCAATGGCTCTTGATGTGAATTCTGGAAGAAAACATCAGCTATAAAATTATTTTTGGAAGAAGGCATCAGATAGCGATTATAGGTGCCTTATAGTTATTGAATATTCCAACCCAACTTTTCAGGCTCATTCATATGTGTATGAATCCAGCTATAGGCTCTTTGACCCATGTGCCACAAATAAAGTTTTCTTTGTGTAATATCAGCCTGAAGTGTGAAACCACTCCCAGGATAGGAGCACTGTTGAGGGTAAGCTCGAATCTCAGGGTCAGGCAGGATCCTTTGGCTTCCTGGGAAGAAAGATGAGNGTGTCCTGGCTTTGTAACGCTCAGTGCCCCAAGCCAGCTTGGCTCCTTGGAGTCTACCATTGCCCCTTTTTGTTGCCTCGGAAAGCTTGCTTTGGTAGACTTTTAAGAATTAAATTTTTTCCCTTCAGTTTATGAATAATTAACAGCTACCCAAGAGAGAAAAATTGGAAAACTAGAGATGAATATAAAGAAGAAAATTAAAGTTATCCTTATTCCCACAGCCATAGGAAACAATTTTAAAATATCCGTTTTCTCTCCCTCCCATGTCTTTCTCCATCTTCCTCTCTTTCTTGGTTGAGTTTGAATCATGACTGAATTCTCATTACCTCTGCAGGGTCCACCCATTTTCACCAGGTTCTTTGTATAGTTGTGGGGGTCTTACCTGGTACAAATGAAAGCTTCAGCAATAAATAATCAAACCAAATTAGGGCTTGAGGGAGGCCCCAGGGAGGTGGGCTACTGGAGGACATGTAGTCATGGAGATTCCACAGCGGATCCCTACAGCTGGAATACAGGAATCAGGAATCTCTTAGTCCTGGGTCTGCTTTCTGCTGTTTCAGTTGAGAGCAAGTATGGTCAGAGGTGTTAAGTTGGAAATTCTAAAGGTAAATGATCTGGAACTTTAAAATGACTTTTATTATAGTGTGTCCTATTGTTGCTAGTCTTTTATGGTGTCCAGTTCATACGTTAAGCTCTAGCATAGGTATGTATTATATGTATGCATGTATGAATATATGCATGTATAGAAGAAAATGTCTTCTGTACCCAAGGGTTCTGTTCATGCAGATTTAAGCAGTTGTGGATAAAAAAAATTTTTGAAAAAAAAATCACATTTGTATTGAACCGACATAGACTTTTTCCATCTTCATGCCCTTCATTATAGTGTCCCAGTTATGCACATAGCTTTTATGTTATATTAAAGATACGACTATATAAATGAATGTATAGGTCGTGTATAAATACTATGCCATTTTATATAAGGGAGCTGAACATCCATGGAGTTGAATATTCTGAGGGAGAGGAAGCAATTTGGAAACCATTCTCCCAAAATAGTCTGAGGAACTGTATAAAGGGCCATAATGATTGTAGCTTCAATTTTCCAAGGGGGTGTTTAGAAGGTATCCCCCCAAACACTGGGAGACATCTTCTGTAAATAAAATGATTGTTTTGGCTAAGTACTTATCACAGGGGAGGCACTGTATTGGGAGCTTATGTTACTTGTGTCTGAGAAGAGACCTGTGAGGAAGGCAACATTTATCACCTCATGTCCAGATGTGTCCAGACATGCCCACAGGCAACAGCAGAACCAAAGCTTGATAGAGGCAGCCTGATTCTTACAGCCCAAGGTCACATGGCCACTGGTAACAAGTTAAGAATATGGCTGCAGGAAGTGGTTGAGAACTAACTCACTTGGGTGGATGGATGGAATGCCCTGACAGATAGCACTTGACCAAATGGGGGCGTTCAGTACTCAGAAAGTGCCGAACCTCTCCACCACGCTGGGGAACTAAGCATTGGTTTCCTGGTGAAACCTATCTCTACAACATCAGTGTTGAACATAAATCTCTCATATTTCTTAGCTTCAACCAATGGGACTGACATGGGTTTTTCTGTAGTAGATTATGGGAGAAATATGCTCAACTGAGAATGACCTATCAACTCTAGTTACCATGAGCCGTTATACTGGAGATGAAACCCATCTCTTCTCTGCTTTTAATCACTGATGAGAAATTGATACGCAAGTGGAGGCCAGGTCATACCTAAAAACAAAACTCTGACCCACAATCTGCAGCAGTCACCCTAGGAAGCCAGTGTGGTATCTACAATCTGCAACCTGAGAAGCCAGCCTACTGCTAACTTTAAGTCACATTTACAGCCAATTAGATAGGTTATCCTCACAATCAACAAGCTCATGGAGAGCACTGACCCTTGGAAGCAGTTAGCTCCAAGTGACCAATTTATTAATAACTGACAAAGAAACCCCAAATATATAATTCCTAATGAATCACACAGGATGCCCTGCTTAGAGTTAGATCTCCTACATCTTCTGCAGGCCAACTGCCTCAAACCAGAGCATCTGGTGGCATCCTTTTTTTTTTCCACAATAAATCTTCCTACACCTCTGCTCACTCTGGAGTCTCTCTGCTAAGACACAGCCGATGGTATGTGTGTGTGTGTTGGGGGGGGGGTGGCGGTAAGCTCTGGAAACATAACCTCTCCTTGTCTTCACTAGGTAGATTTTTCTTTGTTTGAACTATTTCTACACTTATTTCTTTCTTTCTTTCTTTCTTTCTTTCTTTCTTTCTTTCTTTCTTTCTTTCTTTCTCTCTCTCTCTCTTTCTCTCTCTCTCTCTCTCTCTCTCCCTCCCTCCCTTCCTCCCCCCCCCCCCCCCCCCCCCCCCCCCCCCCCCCCCCCCCCCCCCCCCCCCCCCCCCCCCCCCCCCCCCCCCCCCCCCCCCCCCCCCCCCCCCCCCGAGACAGAGTTTCTCTGTATAGCCCTGGCTGTCCTGGAACTCACTTTGTAGACCAGGCTGGCCTCGAACTCAGAAATCCACCTGCCTCTGCCTCCCAAGTGCTGGGATTAAAGGCATGCGCCACCACTGCCCGGCTTCTACATTGCTTTCTTAAAGTGAAAATGGTAGTATGGGTGATTCTGGAGTTGTTTCTAGAAACTGCATTCTATCATGTATCTGGGCATCAGACATGTCTGCTGCCACCACTGCCAACCATGGCCTCGATCTGTCTAGTTCAGCATCTGAAATGAGTATATGTTGTCAGGCAAGCCAAACTGATAGCCCATGCTCTGGATGTCTGGAAGCGTGGGCTGATTTTTCCTTTGGAGAGAGGTGGGCTCTCTTTCAGAAGGCATGGTGTTTCAATCCTAGGAGCAAGGGCAAGGATTTGTGATTCTAACAATAGGAAGGATCTATTCTGTCCTCCTATTTCCACTGTGACTTTGGGGCAGCCCAGATCCTCTATTTTCGAAGAGTCAGGTCTTTCTAGCATAGTTTGTTCTAACTTGTGTGTATCCTCCATGTAGACAGACAAGATTTTTGCTTCCTCAATGGATCCTTGCAGGAACCTCAAGGATCAGACTGGTTTTATCTCAGGTGTTGAATCTTCCCCATGCTTCCCATCTTAGCATACTTCAATACTACACTGTCAACAACCACTGAATCAAAAAAATAAGTGTTTCTATAGAATATTAAGATATAAAAAAAATTCAATGATTTTTTTCTTGTGTGTGTGCGTGTGTGTTGAGTAGCTTGACCTTTGTTGTAAAATCCATTTTGCTCTGCCGTCAAGGTCTTGCTCACAGCAGTACAGGCAACACAGCAAAAGGTAAAAGCACAGCGAAGAAAACCACTCCCTGTGAGGTGATACCTCAATGCTCCTGATAGCTATGAGTCAACACTTAACGGGAAGAGGAAGAGACAGAACTCAGAGGCCTGAGGTCATGAGTCACGAGAGCCTGGACACCACTCAGAACGTGCTCTTTGTCTTAATCAACGTGAGAACCCATCACAGAGCTCTCTGTGAACTTGCAGATCAACTCAGATAGCAGTTGAGTTTCAGAGAGGGAAAGTGAGTTGTCAAAGGTTGCACAGTAAGTCATGGCAGGGTTGCCACTACAATTGTGGTCTTTGTGTTTCCAGTAAACTTAACCTCAATTCTACTCACGAATAAATTAAAGTCATCTAATTAGAAACAAAGAGCCATTGCATTGGTAGAGGACCTTCTTATCTAGGTTGAAATAGCCAATGGAAGCCATCAAAAGCAGCTACCATAAGAAGTCTCTGTAAGATGGCAGAATATAAAATCCACACATGAAACCCAACTATATCTTCACATTTCAGCAACACACTAACAGAACTTGAACTTCAAAAAAATTACTAGGGGGCTACAGATGGTTCAGGGCTCTGACTGCTCTTCTAGAGGTCCTGAATTTAATTTCTAGCAACCACATGGTGGCTCACAACCATCTGTAATGGAATCTGATGCCCTCTCCTGGTGTGTCTGAAGCCAGCTACAGTGTACTCATATGCAAAAAATAAATAAATTATTCTTTTAAAAATTACTAATTGTGATATTACTAAAACCTGAAATAATTGAACGAAAGCAGGCCTAGAGCAATGGCTCAGTGGTTAAGAGTACATTCTGGCTCGGTAGGGGTGGCGCACGCCTTTAATCCTAGTACTTGGGAGGTAGGGGTTGGTGGATTTCTGAGTTCGAGGCCAGCCTGGTCTACAGAGTGAGTTCCAGGACAGTCAGGGCTACACAGAAAAACTCTCTCTCAAATCAAACAAACAAACAAACAACCCTCTCCCCCCCAAACCATTTGATTCCCAGAATTTGAGTTGTGTGGGAGGCTCATAACTGCCTGTAACTCTAGCACCAGGGCATCTGACTTCTTCTGATCTCTTTGGGCATTGCACTCATGTGTACAAATTTACACACACACACACACACACACACACACACACACACACACACAGACTTAGAGGGCCTGAGATCTGTGATCAGCACTCACATGGTGGCTCACACCTATAATCCCAGCTCCAAAGGATCTGATGCCTTCTTCTGGCTTCGAGGGCTCCTGCTCACATGTGGTATACATAAACTCATACAGGCAAACACATGTGCACATAAAATAAAAATAAATAGATCTTTAAAAAACCTTTGGAATGACCCCCCCTTTTTTTCATCTATGTGTGGTATATGTGCACATGAGTGTGTATGTTTGCATGTGAAGGGCTCACATGTATATGTGTGCGGGCATACATGTGGAGACTCCAAGCTGATGTTGGGAATCTTCCTCAGTGGCTCTTCTGCCTCAGTCTTCGAGGCAGGGTCTTTCAGTCAGTCCTGGATGTTGCTAGTATGGTGACTTGTCTCATTAGCCAGCTCGCTCTGAGGATCCCCTGTGTCCACCTTCCCAGGCTGGTTACAGGTGGGAAGCCACGCTCACCAGGCATTGAGTGGGTTCTGAGGATCTGAACCTCAGTCCTCAAACTTTCCCAGCAAAGGTCTCCACTGCTGACCCCTCTTTGGGGCACTAAAAGTTGTCCTGAAATGTGTAAACAATTGTGGAACAAAATGGAAGCATCCAGTGACGGAGAACAATACCATATTCATGAACAAAAGACTCAGTGTTATTAAGGTATCAACATTTCCCAAGTTGTCCTATACAGTTCCATGCCATTGCAGTAAGAATTATAGAGGCCTCCTTTGGATACAAAAGAATAAAGGAAAAAGCTCATTATGAAAACAAACAAACAAACAAACAAACAAAGCATATCTGAATCATTTGAAATACTGGAATTTGAAAAAGGATAAAATGATAGGATTAATACTATCTGAGCTCAAATGTATGCCAAATGCTGGCGACTGAGGCAGTGTGAAGCTTGTGTGATGGCTGGACAGACAGAGACATGGAACAGACCAGAACGCCTGGACATGCATAGACAATTCATTTTCAACATACATGAGGCATAGAATAGCCATCCTAAGAAATGGTGCTATAATAATGGAATAGGCCTTTAATTTCAGCATCTGAGGCCAGAGGTTAGCCAATTTAACCTAGTCTGACCTACAGTATGACTAGTAATAGGGAGGTAGAGGTTGGCAGATTTCTGAGTTTGAGGCCAGCCTGGTTTACAGAGTGTGTTCCAGGACAGCCAGGGCTACACAGAGAAACCCTGTCTCAAAAAAAAAAAAACAACCAAAAAACAAAACAAAAAACAGATTTGATACCCAGAATTTGAAAGAATTCAAATTATTTAGAAAGAAAAAAGGAAGGAAGAAGAAAGAAAAATAAATAAATAAATAAATAAATATTGATTGATTGTCTATTTCATGAGTTAAGGAGGGTACAGAAGAACAGAAATGACCCCTATCCTGCTATGGGGCATGTAAAGGGGACAACTGGCTATCCATGCAGGAAAAAACCTTTGATTCATGCTTCATTCTATAAAATGCCAATAACAATGGACCATAGCTCTAAGTATGCAACCTGCAACTGTAAACCTTCTTAGAGGAAGGGTTTTGAAAACCTTCGTGGACTTCCAGTTACTCAGATGTGCTTGGCTAGGACCCCAAAGCACAAGCCATGGACGAATACGTCCCTAACCTATACCTCATGGAAGCTTTCTTAGGGCAGCTCACGAAGAGCCATCTTGAAATGAAGAGAAACATTCACTGTCTGGAGACTCTATTTGAAAGCCCTCTACCTGAAAGAACTTATGTCATAGAAATACAGAGCAGTCAAAATTTACTGATAAAGACACAGTGCAATAAAAATTAGGTAAAAGATTTGAACAAAACCCAAAACAGATAAATACATGCCAGAAGGGAACACACAAGAGGCTCTCACTCACCGTTGTCTCCACTTACGTAAATGCAAATTTAAGCCACACAGTACTCCTATTAAAACAGAATTCAAGATTGTCTTACTGGGTATGGCGGCATAGGTCTGCAGTGCCAGCTTTTGGAGGGTGAAGTAAGAGGGTAGCCAGTTCAGCCTAGCATGAGTTACACAGCATGAGACACAGTTTCAATAAAAGAAAGGAAGAAAGGAAGGAAGGGAGGGAAGGAGGGAGGGAGTGGGTGAGGGAGGGAAAAAGGGAGGGAGGGGTGAAGAAAGAAAAAGAAAGAAAAAAGAAAGAAAGAAAGAAAGAAAGAAGAAAGAGAGAGGGGAAGAAAGAAAGAAAAGAGAAACATTGTCTATCAGGAAGCTGAGGGGCATGTGGACTCAATACCCTATACTGAGATAAGGGATATATTGTAATCCCAAAATTAACCAGTAAGCCCCTCCTGGCCAGAAACCAGGTAACTTCCTGGAATTCTGGGAGTTATAGTTCTTAAAAGAAAGAAACAAAGCCTCATGGGAAAGTATGGTGGCCTATAGGCTTATCTTTATAAGCCCCATGTAACACCTGGCTTGAAGTCATTTTAGCTGAGAAATTCCAGAGCATGGGACTGGCCAAAGTCCATTTCTTGGTCAGTACTTACTATTTAATAAAGTGAGCTTTAAATATGGCTACCAATGTGGAGTTGGTTTTTCTGGCCAATCTTGGGATTAACACTGTAAAGGAGACGAGTGCTTCAAAAAGCAGTTTGGTGGTGTTCTGTACAGATAGCAATGGCCGTGTTTTCAGTTCTGAATATATCTTAAGGGTATTAAGTATGTAGCAGGCACAAGTAAACATATAATGTACAAATAGCCCATAAAGGGAAGCAATAAACATCAAAACATCAAACCATGGCTCGCAGCATTCAGTAGAGAAACTGGAGTGACCTGAGATAGTAAACAAAAGATAACGGGGAGCTTCCAAACACCCAGCAGAAGCAGGAGAGTCTCAGTGTCCCCCATTAGAGAGTCCTGGGTAGGGGCTCCTCTCTGGCCTCTCTGAGCAGGAGCTTCCAGTTCCCCCTCTGGGCATTTTTATATAGTGGAACAAAGCCCTGTAATCTCTGCGGGAAGTGGTTCACCTTTCAGCTGTTCTCAAGAACACAATGTTTCCTCCCCCGGGCTGCTTGCTGCTCTCTCCTTGTAACAGGGTTAAGGGGCCAGCTTGCCCAGGTTAAGGAATTTTTTGGAGCTCACTAGAAATAAATGTGCTAGAGTCTGGGACAAAAGGGCCCTCCTTGCTCCTGCAACAAACAAACAAACAAACAAACAAACAAACAAGCAGCACGTGTCAAATTACCAGCTTGACGTATATTATGGGCGGTTCCTAAAGAAAAAGGAAAAAAAAAAAGTTCAAGAAAACCTCTTCCACAGGACCATCCACTCCCTTTCAAGGTATTTATCCAAGAGAAAACCAAGTGCATGTCTGTGCAGGGATTTGTTCCTGATTGCTTATTCTAGCTTCATTTTTTAAATCAGTAATTATTAGAAACAGCCTGCATGCTCACCACTAATAAATAGCTGAGCTACAGGTATGGTGTGTGTGTGTGTGTGTGTGTGTGTGTGATCTTGATAGTGTGAAGGTTCTATTGGGCCTACCTGTATCAAAGCTCATCATATCGTGTAGTCAATTACGTACCATTTAGAGCTCGGAAAAACTGTTAGAAACATCTCAATTCAAGACCACCACCTGAAGGTATTGGGATGGTAACAAGACAGGCAAAGTGCCAGGACTGAGTTAGGAGACAGAAACCCATAGAACTGAGCCTAGCATTGGAGATGACTTTTCCTCTAGGGATGTCATTTAAATTCATAAGAGTTAATACAATTTTAGGAGGTTGAGAAGCTATGTAGGATATTTTTAAAAAATCAACCCGACTAATACAACAAATATATATTCTCAGAGTCAACTAATAAAGAGCCCAGCGACCTCCCTGCTGGGTTTCAGGACCCGTATATCTCTGCCCCAAGAGTAATTACAGCACCCATGTAGCCTAACCACAGCAGGAATAGACAACAGGATCTAGGCAATCTCAGGCTATGGACTAGCCTTCCCTGTGAATCTTTGAGACTTTCCAAATATGAAGGCTGTATCTCAAATAGGAATAATTAACATACTAGTAGATAAAGCAGTGTGCCAGAAAGAAGAGGGAGAGGAGATATGGAGTGTAGTTGTTAGATATATAATCTTTAAATGAACTGGCATAAGGACGTATAAGGAAATAAAAGACAAGATTGTTTCATGTCATAGTCTAAAAATGGAACTATAAAAACGAACAGATTTGAAATTTTAGAACCAAAGCAATTGAAAACTTTAGAATCCAATGGATGAAAATGAACTGAAGATCAGGTATAAAGAAGGAGGAAATTAACAGGCAAGGACATAGGTCAAAGAAAATACCTAGGAAGGAATAGAAAACAGAAAATAATTATATAAAATACTTCATTTTTGAAGATTAAGGTTCTCCTGGGCGACTCTGAGCTCCCATCAACCACAGCTGTTGGTGAAGCACATATCCCGGGTGAGCCAGTCCAGTGCCATGGAACAGAGGTCCCTGAAGGAAAGGCGAGGGACTGTGGGGAAGAAGCAACAATTCCAAAACTGGATAAATGCGTCTATCAGAGCTTCAGTGTAAAATGCCCCCATAGACTCATGTTAAATGCTGCACCCAGCTCTTGGTACTGTCTGGAGAGCTCGTGGAAGGTTTAGGAGGTGGGGCCTAGAGGAAGCAGGCCATGGGGATAGTCTTTAGGCCTCAGGGTGTCACCCCTCTCTGACTTACCACAGCTGGTAACTTGCAGAGCCAGGGATTCAGACAGAGTGTGACTTCAAGGTCTGCGTGTTTTCCATGCACTGTACTGTCTCTGTATGGCTAGCATTGGGGCTAGAGGCCCAGGATCAATTCCAGGTTATTCCTGTTTTAGCTGTGTGAGTTTAGGATGGTTACTAAACCTTTCTTTGGCTTCTGAATAAAAAAAGACCGAGATAATCTATCTGATTTATTCTGCAGGGCTTCGGTGACTAGCATACTATATATTTTGCAAAACCTTGTGTAACTGCTGGCTTATTGAAGTAGAGCACAGACTCCTGCCTACCATCCCACAAAGAAACGCTGCCAGTAGAGAGGCAACAGTAACTGAGACTGTCACTTAACTTCCACGGAGTCAAAAGGTAACCAAAGACATGAACTCTGTCACACGTGGGGCTCAGACACATATAGATGCTGCTTATAGAAGCATGGAGGAGCCAGACCAAAAGGGGCTTGTCAACATGGTAAGGAGCATGGTGACATGCATGGTGCTTGAGCAGTAGCTGAGAGCTACATCTTGGTCTGGAGGCAGAGAGGGAGGGAGGGAGGGGGAGAGAGACAGAGACAGAGACAGACAGAGACAAAGAGACATAGAGAGACAGAGAGATGGACAGAGAGAGAGATACAGAGAGACACAGAGAGAGACAGAGGGCCAGAGAGAGAGAGACAGAAAGGGACAGAGAGACAGCAACAGAGAAAGACAGAGGCAGAGAGAGACAGAGACATAGAGACAGAGAGACACAGACAAAGCCCATCCTCAATGACACACTCCTCCAACAAGGTCACATCTCCTAATCCTATCAAACAGTACCACTCCCTAGTGACTAAGCCTTCAACAATAAGAGCCTATGGTGACCACACCATACCCATCTCATTCAAACCTCCACACCAGTTTTAATCACCAGGCTACCATACGTGGGTGTGGACTATAAATGGGGAGAGGGCGAGGCTGTCCTGCTGATCTCTGAAACACCTAAATTAGGTGTGCATACGACCTTGTGATGTTTTGGGGGGAGAGACAAGGTGGCACTGAGAAGGTGAAGAGTGTAGCCTTCTTTTCACCATCACGGGGGCAGCAATAACTAGTTGTGCTGCCCTGAAGCACAGGCAGGCTCATGGATTTATGAGGACCACACCATAGGGAATTCTCTAGGCAGAAAATTTTCACTTCTAATTTGGTTTGTTTTTACAAGTGGTGATGGTGAACAACCAATCTACCCATTTTAAGTCACCTGATGAACCATTAGGAGGAAGGTATACACACTTACACTGGGTAAACAGCACTTTGACTGATCACCATCTTCACTTTGGGATAAAGAAGGCTGAATCCTAGCTTTACTGCCATCTTTCTTAAGGGCAACACCACATGATGTAATCAGGGAGGCAGGTACTGGCTCTCAAACCTGTCAGAGACCTGCTGAATATGGCATTCAAAATCTTAAACTTAAAGAGACTTCCAAACCCCCCCCCCCCCAGTGTTGCCCCCAAGGTCTCCAACACAGCAACAAAAGGATTCCACCCAGATTGTGGTGCGATAACCACTGACAAAGACTGCTCCATTGCCTTGCCTGCTGCTGAGGCCCAGCCCGAACTGTAGATGGACAGGACGCCAGACATAGCAAGGTCAGTCTTCCAAGTTCTTCCTCCACCGGAAGGCCTCTCAGATTTGCTGGACCTGGCAGCTGAAGATGGATCCTGCCCGGGGACCCTGTCCCCAACAAAGTCATCAACATCACAAGAACCTAGTGGGGTGACTGTCTGAGTAATGGGTGTTCTCTCAGAACCCGCATCCAGGAAAGGCCCACAGGTGCTCTGGCCCAGCCTCATAGTCTGTTTCAACTGTGCCTGGACCCTCCTATCCCCAGATGTCCCACAACCTGGACAGCAGCTCTTCCTGAAGGTGGCCAACATTCCAGCTTTTTGCTCACACCCCCCAAAAATGCAACTGTAACCCAGTGTCAGCAGGAAGTAGTCATAGACGATCACACAATTTATTATTCATTTATTATCAATAAAAGGTTGGGACGTTGGTTTTGAACCAGGGTCAAGGGACTGAGTTGCATATTTTACATGCCAAAGCAGACTGGGCCTCCAGGTTCTCCCAGCATCCCTCACTCCTTACCTGGCATACCCTGCCCCCAGCCTTGAACTTTCCAGCCAAGTGGCTGGGCTGCCCTTCCCCCAGAGGCTCTTCCCTATATAATCCAGACATTTTAGTCTCTTCTCTTCTCTTCTCTTCTCTTCTCTTCTCTTCTCTTCTCTTCTCTTCTCTTCTCTTCTCTTCTCTTCTCTTCTCTTCTCTTCTCTTCTCTTCTCTTCTCTCTCTTCCAGGGCATGCCCCTTTCTCTTTTTCTCTCTCCCTCCCCCCTCCTTCCCCCTTTCCTCAATCCTTGGGGCCAGTGAACTTGCCTGAGAGCAGCTTCCCAATAAACCTGTCTTTAATATAATCTAATCTGTCTTGAAACGGCTCATTTCACTGGCACCGGAGAAATAACTTATCAGTTTTATTTTTGTTTTTCAAGACAAGGTTTCTCTAGGGGAGGCTGAAAGTGGGTATTGGATCCCCTGAACTTATAGCTTCTCTTAACCACTGAGCCAGGTCTAAATTCAATTACAGGCTACACAAGTTTCTTCTTCTTCTTCTTCTTCTTCTTCTTCTTCTTCTTCTTCTTCTTCTTCTTCTTCTTCTTCTTCTTCTTCTTCTTCTTCTTCTTCTTCTCCTTCTCCTCCTCCTCCTCCTCCTCCTCCTCCTCCTCCTCCTCCTCCTCCTCCTCCTCTCCTCCTCCTCCTCCTCCTCCTCCTCCTCTTCTTCCCCCTCCTTCTTCTTCATTATCATCATCATCATTTTTATTGCATTGTAGAAGAACATTCCCTGGTGCAGATGAAGCAACTATATCCAGTCATGTGCTGTGAAGCTATTGCTAGGGCCTGGGGCGAGGGAGTGGTTCCTTTTCCAGCCAGGAAATTGGCATCTTAGGGGACTTTCTCTCAGAGTTGAAGACTAAATAGAGAAAGGCTTGTCCATGGCTGCTTCTCATCATCTCTTTGAATTTTTTTTTCTAGCTCTGGGCAAAGGCTGAAGCTAGGGAGCCAAAAGAAGATGGAAATGTTATTGGCTGTGAATCCAGCAGAAGGCTGCACTTTGAGCCTCATATATGAGGCTGTTGGGGACAATCTCTAGTTGATCTTTTTCTGGGGCAAGAACAGACCTGCCAGGCATTAGCCTGGTTTGCCTGTTGTAAAATTGTGTGTGTGTGTGTGTGTGTGTGTGTGTGTGTATGTGTTGACTGAGCTAAGCCTTTATTGTCATCCAAAGCATCTTTAAATAGGTCCCTTATTTCACTTTCACCACGAGCAAAGGGTCTCTTCTGTGGATCCACTCCAAATCTTTCTTCTGTCATGTGGTGTAGAGCTGCTGTACCCACAATGTGACCCTGAATGAACTGTATAGACTATTGCTAGACCCCCCAACGTATTCAACATCATGCTAGGTGACCTCATGTTGCTGACTGTCACATTGAGCACTTGCTAAGATTTATCATCATGGCAGCTGTATCAGTAGCTGAGAGCTACATTCTGACCTGCAGGCAGAGAGAGAGAGAAAGAGAGAGACAGAGATAGAAAGAGACAGACAGAGAGAGAGACAGAGAGACAGAGTCAGACAGAGACAAAGACAGACAGAGACCAACCCTGGGTCAGGTGACCCTCTGTGACACACTTCCTTCAAGAAGGCCACACCTCTTAATCCTCCTAATCCTATCAAACAGTTCCATTTAGCCGGGCGTGGTGGCACACGCCTTTAATCCCAGCACTCGGGAGGAAGAGGCAGGCATATTTCTGAGTTTGAGGCCAGCCTGGTCTACAAAGTGAGTTCCAGGACAGCCAGGGCTACACAGAGAAACCCTGTCTCGAAAACAAAACAAAACAAAACAAAACAAAACAAAACAAAACAGTTCCATTCAAATGTACGAGCCTATAGGGCCAGTCTCAGTCAAACCTCTGTGCCAGTCCCAATCCCTGCACTACCACACGTGGGTGGTTTCTCCAGGAGAAACCAGTGCTTACCATTAAAGGAGGAGTTGAGAATCTCTGACTCGCAACAGCCTCTGTTAACAGCATTCAGAAATATAGGCTCACCTCCGATAGAGCTCAGACCTGTAGTTTGAACCATCTGAGGCATTGCTCACAGCAATCTGAATTCAGAGTTGAAATCCATTCAGATACTCAAAAGATGTTTTAGGCCTTCTCCCCTCTGACATTCTTTCTGCCCTCATTAGCTTAGGGCAACTGGTGCTGCAGCGACTATCACTAATCTTGTTCAGTAGCTTATTACAACAAAATGACGTCTCACTTTTCTTATCCGTGTGGTCGTCAGTGGCAAGGGAGGTGACTTGTTTTGAATACTCAGGACTGGGGATGAGGAAGTGCTCCTAACCTCTAGGATACCAACTCAGCGAGAGCAGGGCAGGAGAGGTCAAGGGAACTGGGCATTGCTCCAGCCGGAATGGCATGCATTTCTAGTATCTTCTTGGTCTTACAATCACACTGCTATATGGAACTTCAATGCAATGATGATGTATAGCTTTTCCTGCCCATCTAAAAAGAATAAATATTTATTTTCTGGTTCACTCTGCTCTACTGTAAGGATCGAGAGAGTAGGCATGAAAAGATCTTTTTTACTGAGCCGGATGTTGCAACCTCAGGCGTAGCACAGAAGGACAGCTTGCACCGATTGGGAAAGTGAACAGCTTGGCGGGAAGGGAGTTTATTTTGTTTCTCAGTCCATCAGAGTGTGAAAGCCAGGAGGGCAGGAGCTTGAGGCAGCTGATTGTATTAGAGCCACAGACAGCAAGCAGAGAGCAACGGATGCTCGCACATGACTAGAGCAATGATGTTCACACACAACGACTTGTCTCCTTTTCTCTGCAGTCCAGGAACCAGGCCCAGGAAATGGTACTGACCTCTTTCAGCAGGGATCTTTCCCCCTAACTTAACCCAAACAGGATACTTTCTCACAGGTGTGTTCAGAGGTTAACTTCAGCCTTCACACGTGTGCTTGGAGGCTTACCTCCTAGGTGATTAGAGGTCCTGTCAGGTAGACAGACAGTGATTATAAACCTTCCCAAGCTAGACCCCTCTGATCAGGGCTCACCCTCCCTTCAGCTGCCATTTACAAGTCCCGGCTACCACTCTACTCTGCTTCTGAGCCAATACCTAAAAATTGAAGGTTCTCATTATGACCTGTCCTTTTTTTTTTTTTTTCTTCAGTTTTTCAGCTTTTTGTTTTTGTTTTTTCTGGAATTACTCATAGAAAGCAGGAAAACAGTTTATTTACTAGATCGCCAGTTCATAATTCTGTAACTGCCAAGTGGAAGAGATACACAGGAAGAAGGCACATGGGAGGGTGCTCAGAGTCTCCAAAACGGGCTGCCTGAGCACACTGACTTCAGCGGGCCCCCTGGGGTGTCACCACCAGGTCCTTCCCGGAACCCCTCCCCTTTGAGGCTTTCATGGAAGCTTCATTGCAGAGGCATGAGGTGTCCATGTGTGGGGTCTTGTGTGGACTTCTTTTCTCTGCCAGCTCGAGAATTAAAAGGCATGTGGCTGCAGAAAAAAATGTCACACAGCAGAAGGGAGCAACCAGAACCAGCTGTTGAAGGAAGGTGTTGGGGGTGCGGAAACAGAGGCACACAGCTGGTGCCCATAGCAAAGACCCTCCGTGAAGCAAACAAGGACTGGGGAAGTAAGAAAACCCCATCTCTTCCCCAGGGCTGGGTTCTAATGTCTCTGAAGGGTCTTCCTCTCCTAACTTAGGGTTGGTCAATTTGAAAATGACAGGCTCGCTGATTGGCTCACAACTGTTGAGTAACTGTGTCCTCATCTGGCCTTGAACTTGCAGAGCCAGTCCATCAGTTGGGGGACTACTGGGAGAAGAAAAGGCTAAGCTGCCAGGCTTTTGTCTCAGGTTAGGAGAGTGAGGAAGAAGCCAGCCATCTTGGAGGTTTGCCACCTGTATTATTGAGTCATGGCCTCTCTCCCTAGCTGTCTGCCTTCAGAAGGATTGAGTCATGGGCAGGCCACATCCCAAGGCCTATCTCTGTGTTGTAAAAAGACAGCCGTGATTTGAGAGTGTGTGCCAGAGGAGTGAGGTCACATCACTCATATGACATTCCTTCATCCAACGGTGCTGACTAAACTCCTTTTACTCCGGAAGGGACTGCTGAGATGGAGAAAACTCAGGGCTGGAAGGATGACATTGATGATAGAAAAACGAACAGCTGTTGTTCATAGGATCTGGGAACCAGTGCTTCCTGAGAATCTAAAAAGTAACTTGTAGGTGGGGAGAACAGGCCCACACAAGCGGAAAAGTTGGCATTTTTTCCCCCACACATCCTAGTGATTGTGGGAATGAGATACATTTATATCCATTGACACTTTCTCTCTCCTTCCTTCCTTCCTTCCTTCCTTCCTTCCTTCCTTCCTTCCTTCCTTCCTTCCTTCCTTGTCACCTGTCACCATGTAGGCTTTGCGCACCCATCACTGTGCTCTAACTTTAGGACAGAAGCAGTGCGCTCCTTAGTGTTCCTTTACATTCCCTATACCCACTCTATCCTAATCTCCAGCCATGGGCGACAGGTCTGTTCTCTGCCCCTGTAGATTTGCCTTTTCAGAGCACTTTACACAACTGTTACCATAGTAATTCTAGCATTTGGGAACCTGATGTAGAAGCATTCAGAGTTTAAGGCCAGTCTGGAGAATCTTAGTGAAACTTTATTTAGAAAGAGAGCAGAGGGGAGCAGAGGAGAACAGAGGAGAGGAGAGTAGGTAAGGTAAGGGAGGGTATGGGAGGGGGGAAGAGAGGAAGAGAGGAGAGGTTAGAGCAGAGGAGAGATTGAACAGAAGTCCAGATGACTTGCCCTCTTGCCCTGGGTATCCCACACCTATTACCATAAGACTTTCCCCCACCAATGGGGAGATTAACATCTATCTTAAAACAAAGATTAACCTCAATTCACTGGAGGAAAAGTGATGGTGTGACTTTCTCCTTTCTTTTGGCTTTCAAGAAATCCTAATTAACATGCTTACTACTTCTCTCTTGCAGGGCAATTTTTTTTTTTTCTCACCCACGGGAAGGAGGCGATTTATATTCATCAGCTTTTGCTTGCTTCTTGCAGCAGAGACACTCAGACCCATAGTGGATGAGACTTTTCTCCTTTGTTGCTGGTTAAGAGGAACTTGGAGGAGGAATGAAATGGGAATAGACTTCTTATCTAATGTTCTTACTTTCTTCGGCCTCTTCAGAGCTCCGAGGGACAGCACTAATGATGTTTTGGGTGACATCATTCTCTCTGCAGAATCTCAGCCACACTCCCAGCCTGCCCATTCCACGACATGTCAGTAGTGCCCACCAGTTAGGTACAACCACCAAAAAACGTTCCCAAACATTGCCCACAGGACCCTGATGACAAAATTGTCCACTGAGAGTTTCTGCTTTAGCTTTCTCCCTCAACTAGGCCCTGAAATGGTTTCCACGTGGAAGACACTGGGACAAGTCCTTCAGATGCTTTCTATATTCACCTCTCAAATGTGACGAGAACCACCTTAGGTATCTCTTAAAAATGAGCGCTCTGACTCAGCAGCTTCAGTAAAGTCTTGGCACCATGCGGTCGCATCAACAGTGTTGGAGCTCGTGGGTCGCACTCTGGGACAAGACTGTGCGCTGCTCTGTCTCCAGAGCGCCCCCCCCCCCCCAAGGGGACTCTGCTATGAAGATGAGGACAAAGCTGAAGGAGGATCAGAGCAGCTCACACAAGGAAGACGGGACTGCTGCCGCTGGAGCCCAGAGTCAGAATCCGGGCATTTGGGGTTGGGTCTCCCTTCACCTGAGACTCACTATCAGAATGACATTCTCCCTTCATCACACAGAGCCATGCCAGTATCCTGGGGCCTTCTGCCACTACCCGTCTGTCGGAGAACCAACCCTGTCTGTCAACTCTGTCAGCTAGCCCGCCCAGGCCATTAGATGGTTAGAGCTGCAGCTGGCCTTGGGCTCCCTTGCCTCTTAGCTTCCTGCTATGGCTGCCTGGTTGCTTCCACCTTCTCTTTGTCTATTGCCGGACTTTTTTGTTTTGTTTTGTTTTATTAGATATTTTCTTTATTTACATGTCAAATGCTATCCCAAAAGTTCCCTCCCGCCCTGCTCCCCTACCCACCCACTCCCACTTCCTGGCCTTGGCATTCCCCTGTACTGGGGCATATAAAGTTTGCAAGACCTAGGGGCCTCTCTTTCCAATGATGGCTGACTAGGCCATCTTCTGCTACATATGCAGCTAGAGACATGAGCTCTGGGGGTACTGGTTAGTTCATATTTTTGTTCTACCTATAGGGTTGCAGACCCCTTCAGCTCCTTGGGTACTTTCTCTAGCTCCTCCATTGGCGGCTCTGTGTTCCACCCTATAGATGACTGTGAGCATCCACTTCTGTATTTGCCAGGCACTTATTGCCCGACTTCTTAACCTGGCTTTTTCCTCTAAAGTGGAAAGTGGGTTTTAGGAATAACGTAGGGATGGGTAGAAAGGAAATTATGGCCTAGCTTTAGCTTCTGGGCTGTGTGGATTTTATCACGACTAAGGCATAATTATTGAATTGTTTTGACAGGAGGAAGACAGGTATCCTGATGGTGAGGAAAGGAGTGTGGTTGGTGTGTCTTACCTTTGGCAAGAGCGTGACACTAAGCATCCCCAGAAATAGGAGGAATCAAGCTTGTCACAGCAATAGCAGAGCAGGCTGCTGGCCAAGCATAACACATAAAGCAGGACAGTGTGTGTGCCATGAAGAAAAGGATGGCGCTGTCACAGTAGAATAAGCCCCACCTCCTGCTCTGCCAACAGTCTGTGCCACATCCTGTCCCTTTTTCTCTGAGCTGGGTGATATTATCCTGCCTCTTGTGTTACTTTGCTCCCCATATCTTTTGCCTGAACCCAGACCTAAGGATGCTTAGACTGTGCAGGAGGGTGACTTCTAGCATGGTGCAGCAAACCTTCTTAGAAGAGCCACAGAATAGATGCTTTAGGCTCTCTGGTCTCACTGGCTGCTATTGAACCTCTGTTGTAGCATCAAAGCAGCTGGGCCATGTGTGACTGTACCCTACTAATCATATTAGAAATCTGAACTTCACATATCTTTTCTCCAACTGTCGAAAAATATTTTTCTTCTGATTTGTCTTGCCATTTTATTTTTAAATGCAAAGCTATTTTTTTTTAACATACACTGTTTATAGTAGTAGTAGTAATAACAGGTCATGCTACCTGTTAGATCTGGCCTCAGCTTGCAGATTGCTAATATTTGACTTCAGAATCCACTGTGTTCCTCCAGGACATGGGCAGATACTTACAGCAAGTGCTAAACGAAGCTCCCCCTCCCCCTCCCCTGCCCCCTTCAGCTTGTATTGCTCTCAGGACCAGTGCTCTGTCCCACGAGGGGCTAGTATATCCTGGCTTTCTGTGACTGGGGCTGGCTGTGCTTTTCCCTGTTCCTTGTGTGTTTTAAAGGCAAGCATTTGGCATCCCCAGGTTCTGGGTGTGTCTTTAGAGATGCGTGGCTTCAGCCCATGTCTGAGCACCTTGCTAGCTGGAGATACGGTCGGTCAGGTCTCTCTCTTGCTTACATAGGTGCTTCTAATGTGCAGTCTAGGCCTAGACTAGCTTACCAGGGGGGCTGGGATCCCCCATATTTGTAGGCCTGTCCATGCACACATTATTTCTTCCTAGTTCTTAAGGAGAGATATACTTGGGGTGATTGTAACCCCAGAGACTGTAGGTGGCTGCAAGTCAGAAACTCCCTAAAGTTCCTGGCCCTGAGGATTAAAAGAAAGTATTTATGGGCTAGCTTTAGCCTCTGGGCTAATGCCCTATTACAAACAGAGCAAAATTATTGAATGATTTTGACAGTATACAATATAACAGACTGGTATATTTTGCATAGTAATGGTATGTTTACATGTGTAGAGAATATACAAAGTACTTATATATTGCTTT
>LR752058.1:0-33615 GCA_902729485.2 Mus minutoides | reverse complement strand
TCCCTAAAGTTCCTGGCCCTGAGGATTAAAAGAAAGTATTTATGGGCTAGCTTTAGCCTCTGGGCTAATGCCCTATTACAAACAGAGCAAAATTATTGAATGATTTTGACAGTATACAATATAACAGACTGGTATATTTTGCATAGTAATGGTATGTTTACATGTGTAGAGAATATACAAAGTACTTATATATTGCTTTTTATACCTTTATTCTAGGAAAAGTAGGTCAGACTTTTTTTTTTTTTTTTTTTTTTTTTTTTAAAGACAGGAGCTATAATTCAGATTGGTCATGAACTCACTAGCCAAGAGTGATCTTGAACCCCCAATCCTCCTGCCTCTACCTTCCAAGTGCTGGGATGAGAGGCATGTACCACTAGGCACGGTGTTTTGATACTTCAAAAATACAATTTTGTAGATGTAGGAACTGCAGTTGAGAGAAGCCAGGTCTCATCTCACCTGAGGGATTGATTTCTGCCCCCACCCCTTGTCTTGTCTAAGAGTAAGAGGTGACTAGGTGATGAAGTAATTCTCCAGGGAAGCATGACAAATTTCCCTTCCTCCACATTCCTCTCCTCTGCCCCTCCCTGCCCCAGACCCCTTATATACAGCTCTCCCAGTCTTCTCCCAGTCTTCTCCCAGTCTTCTCCCAGTCTTTTACTTTCCTTTCCACAGCTGAGACAGGAGCTTCCCATCCATCAGCAGACCCTCTACCAATGAATGCTGACGGAGCTTGACCAACTTTTTGCGCAGCAAGAAGAACCAGCCACCTTCCCACAGCAGCCTCCGGCTTCACTTTAGGACCCCAGGTGAGTAGTGGGGCTTCCCATAGCCTTTGCTTTGAAGTGTTAGGCTGCTGCTGTCTTGATTGGGGCTGGGGAAGCTTAAGGGTGTGTTGGCATTATCAGCCCTTTGAATATTTATATAAGGAAAAAAAAAAACTGAATGAGAAGTTGCTTACTTTCTTAACACCAAGAAGATGTTGAGTTGGATGAGAGGAAGGCCAGGGGATAATAAGATCCAGGGATGAACTCCAAGAGAAGCTGGGAAGCCAACAGCTTTTGAGAGAAGAGAATGGGAAGATTTTTAACAGTGGATCCTAGTTCTGAACACCTGCTCCCCATCCCAAGAGTTGAGAATCATTGCAAAGTCAGTTTCTCTGCTGCCCTCTCTGCGCTCCCTGCCCGTCTGGGGTTGGCAGACAGTTTCTTTAGGTGTGAGGAGATTGTGTGACTAAGAAGGCTCTTATGCGGTTGTAGAGAAAACTGGGGGAGAGGGGCGGGGAGGCGTGCAGAGGAAAGAGACAAAAAGCACAAAGCGAAGTCAGTCGGCATGGAAGACAATTAAAATCTCTGTGGTAGTCTTGTGGCAGGCACAAGACGTGTTCTGCTTGAGGGCCCATCTTGAAGTCCTTCCCGTTGGCACTTCAGAGAAGCCTGTTTGAAGTGACTCACTTGGACCTCGTACCCTCCTATCTAGCTTCACTTACTGGAAAGATGAATTCTTAGAGTTAGGAGCGAGTCTGTCAAGTGAGGTGGCAGGGATGAGTGCCTGACCCAGACTTGCCTTCTGCGCCTCTCCCTGTGAGCCTCAGTTAACGCTGCTACCTTATGCTGGGGCATGAGGGCTGCTTGCCTCCTGGAAGGATAAATAGACCTGCTTAAGTTGGTCTGGTGACTCAAAGGCAGGTCCTAGAAGTCAGAGGTGGAAGTGAGCTCTTCTTCCTTCTCCTGAGTCTAGAACCTCTTGATGTCCTCCTGGCTGAATTTTTTCTTCATTCCCTCTTGTTCTCATTTCTGTGGGTGGTCAGGAGAAATGTGAGAGGGAAGACAGAGGTGCAGGTGTGTGGAGGGAAAGGAATATGGTAGGGGAGGGCGAAGAGGTAGTACCAGCAGCAGCTATTGGATAGAAGATGGGAGGACCCGTGCTCCACCCCACAGCACCCTGCAAGGTTTGCGATATTCTTGCCTGGAATCTCACTTGTCCACGTACCTTTTCTGTTGTTCAAACAGAACATCAGGCGCCGGGTAGCTTATAAAGAAGTTTATCTCACAGTTCTGCAGGTAGGCGAGTATCAGGTGTGACGTTTGTTTGGTCCTATGGTTGGTAGTCTCAAAGCAGAGTGCATGGCATCATTTGGCAGGAAGGCATGGACAAAGCTGAGCTGAACCGGCTTTCACAAAGTACCCACTCCAATGCATACGTTCATGAGTTTGTTCAAGAGGGCAGAGATCTGGTAACCTAATTCCTTCTCTAAGGTCCTACCGCTACATACTCGCTGGAAGAAATGAATTTAAACATGCATTTTGGTGCAGCCATTTAAACCACAGCATTTCTCCAACCTCAGGGATCTTATTTGTGTGCTCCTAACGGTGGCCTGTACCTTAGAGCATTGTGTGTGTGTGTGTGTGTGTGTGTGTGTGAAGTTCCGAGTCAGAGTTTGACTTCAGGGTAAAGCTTTCCTTTCTTCAGCAGGAGTACTGGCCCTTTCTTCAACAAAGATGAGCTGGGAACTACAGATTCTCCCCTGCCTGAGCCTAATCCTTCTTCTTTGGAACCAAGTACCAGGGCTTCAGGGTCAAGAGTTCCAATTTGGGCCTTGCCAAGTGACCGGGGTGGTTCTCCCAGAACTGTGGGAGGCCTTCTGGACTGTGAAGAACACTGTAGTAAGTACTCACTCACCTTGAACACTTTTATGCTGGTTTCCCTCTTCGGGGAGGGTACCTTTTCAGGATTGTGGATCCCTTTTCAGCTTGTTTAATCAGTTTCATACATAAGAACCTTGTTGCGTTGGGGAGGATCAATAAGCTCCATGTTACACATGAGGAAATTGAAGCTCAGTCATCCATGGGGAGCCTCCAGTAAAGGCAGTAGAGCCCAAGGGGAGTAAAAGGAGCCCCCCCCTCCCCGAGGGGTTTAGCTTCATCCTGGGTGAGCTCTGGCTTTGAGTTCCAGGACCAGGATGAGAGGCAAGGCTTTCAAGAGCCCTCTAAAAGCAAGAGGCAGCTCTCAGGTGCAGCTGCCTTGCTTCATCTGCTTCCTGAGTGGAGTATGTTGATGAGCCCGACTCTTCATAGCTCTTAAGGCTGAAAAGTTTATTTCCTTGGGTCACATATGACCAAAGGAAGCACAGGTCTCTTCCCACATCTGTGGTCAGGGTCTAAGAACCCCAGGGGTTCATGTTTCCTGTTGGGATGAATCTGCATAGTAGTTTTCTGTAGCCTGGACCTGTACCCTTTCCTCAGGGTCCCTCCTCATCATGTCCCTTCCTGGGTCCTCCTCTGGTCCCTCCAGCCTCTGTAGTCCCACTGCTGGGATGAAGTCTGACATAAGACACAGCATATTGACAAAACTGGCTCCTATAAAGGTCCCTAACCTGGAGACATCTTTTCTTTCTCTTCCCAAAGCAAACTCAGGATGACATCACAAGCATCCGGCTGTTGAAGCCACAGGTTCTGCGGAATGTCTCGGTAATCAGACGGGAAGGGGATAGCTCTCTAAGAGGGGCTGATGGGAGTCCTTCCCTTCTGCTCTGATCCCTATACAGCAAGGCTAGACATGAGGCAAGGTGGTCTCTGTCTTGGCTTATTTCTCTGTGGGTATGGGGAAGGATGGAAATTGAAGTCTATAACTATCATTTTCCACTGAGGCTGACACTTGCCAGCCATCTTTCTTTTGCTTCTGGAAACACAGTGAGCATCTCTACCGAAGTGAGCCTGCCTTTCACCTCTATCCTTTTCTCTCACGTGTTACTATCTCCTTACCATCTGTCTAGACAGTCTGGGAGCATGAACAGACTGATCCCTTCCTTGCAGGTGCCAAGTTTCAGGAGCAGAAAGAGTCAGGCATCGCTTGCTGTGTTCAAGGGCACTAGGTTTCTTACTCCTCTCCTCCCAGTAAATTTCTTTCTAACTCTCAACCATGAAGTCAGAGTTCAAATGCTTTTCAGGATCTATCATGTTAGTGAGACCATATAGTAGAGAAGAAAGGGACTTCTTATCACCTAGGTGTTAAGCCAGGAGTCCTGGGAGCCAGATTAGTTACTTTGGGTGGGTGACTTCCTTCTGGGGTCTGGGTTCCTAATGTGAATCACAAGCTGCTCCTTAAGAGACTCCTGCCATCTCTTCAGATCTATCCAGTACTGTCATTTCCAAGGACACCCTGTTATGCTTATTTTGCCTTGGGCGGTACATGGGCTTTCCCTTTAGGGCCAGGATGGGGAAAGGCTTCAGTGGTCTGTTTCTTCCCCAGGATGCTGAAAGTTGTTACCTTGCCCACAGCCTGCTGAAGTTCTACTTGAACACTGTTTTTAAGAACTATCACAGCAAAATAGCCAAATCCAAGGTCTTGAGGTCGTTCTCCACTCTGGCCAACAACTTCATAGTCATCATGTCACAACTGCAGCCCAGTGTGAGTAGACCATGGGTGGAGGCTGGGATCTGTGTGCTTGGGAATCTGCCCTCTATTTGCCCAGTCCTGGCTTCTTTTCCCAACAAAGAGTCCTGGATGGCATGGGCAAAGGTTATACAGGTTCAGGTCTGCATCTGGCCTGATCAGATAGGGAACCCTTGCAAGGTACTCAACTTCTCTGGGCTTCGGTTTTGTCATCTATAGAATGGGAGTGACATTTCTACCTGTAGAGGTTGTGGTGAGGAAAGATAACAGTCCTGACACACACTGGGAATCTGGCTCTGGTTTGCTTGAGAGTATGGGACACCGATCAGTCCTTGCAGGATCTGAGAACCCTCCCATGAATCACCAGGATGAGCAGGAGAGACTAACTTCCACTCCAATTTAACTTTAGGGGTCTTTTTTTTTTCCTGATAAGCAGAAGGACAGTTCTATGCTTCCCATTAGTGAGAGTGCACACCGGCGGTTTTTGGTGTTCCGCAGAGCATTCAAACAGGTAAGACCAAGAGCTGGGAGTCTGCCTACCCAACAGAAGTAGACTAGCTTGAACTGTCACAGAGGAGAAAGCTAGAGAACTAATGAAGAACCGAATGTAGGTACCTCCTTTGGGCTTGTCCCAGACCTACCTGGCCTGTAGGTCTTTATTTTTTTAACTGTTAGTTTTCAAGTGGAAATGCTATTCTATTTCCTTACAAGATAATTTCACGATTGAAGAATTTCTCTATGAGAAAGTTTTACAGGTTCCTGATGTCAGAATTGAGAAAGAAGGTTGACAACTCACCCTCAAACACATCTGCAGCATTTCTATAGTGTTCAAGTGGCCTCGTTTATGAAAATGACATAGAAAATTATGTTACATCTCTATAAATTAACACACCAAAGAAAGCCCAAACTTCAACCCTAGTACTCTCACCCTCAAAGAAAACATCCTTGATTTTGAGCACCTGACAGAGGAACAGAGGTATCAGTCTACAAATAGGTGGTAGAGTATAAACTTGGCTCATGTCAGCTCAGTGAGTTCCCCACATCTCTCCTAGTTTGAATCCAATGTTCTTATGTTCTGGGTACCATGCTCTTCTCCAGCCCTTTCCCTACTTCTCGGTAGTCTTTTTGTCCTCACCCTGAAAACAAAGTCACATAGTTGAGGTCCAAGTGATGGACGGATCCATCTAGCAGAGGCCATTCCACAGGTGGTTCAGTTAATTTGGAGTCAGGTCTATATCAGGCAAGTCAGATTGGAAGAAAACTGATCTCATCGTTAACATACCTGACCCCCAACTCTCCATTTGCTGCAGTTGGATATAGAAGTCGCTTTGGTGAAAGCCTTTGGGGAAGTGGACATTCTCCTGACCTGGATGCAGAAATTCTACCAGCTCTGACTGCTGATTGGATGTGCATATTTATTACAGCCTATTTAATTATTATCACTGTTTCCGTGGAAACTGTATTTATTTGTGAGACGGGAGGTTCCATGAAAGCATCAGAATATGGTGCCCCATGCTTCCTCCTCACTTCCTGTGATCTGGCTCAGCATGGGGGGCAGTGGATGATTGCTCAGTAAATATTTAAAATGGATTGGTTTTTAATATCTTTGGTCTGTCTTGAATTATTTGGGATGACAGTGGGATATGAATCTAAACTTCGGTGCGTGGAGATCAAGCATGAGGGGACAGAGTGCTGGGCTGGAAACTGAGGGCAATGATTTGAGATTTTACTTATCTTTATGTGTATGGGTGCTTTGCCTGCATGTGTGTCTGTGTACTGCATGCATGACATGCAGTATCCTTGGAAGAGAGATGAGAATGTTAGAACCCTTGGGACCAGAGTTAGAGGCAATTGCGAGCTGCCCTGTGGGTGTTGAGGACCGAACCCAGCTCTTCTGGAAGAACAGCGAGCACTCTTCACCTCTGAGGTTTTGCTCCAGCACAGGACATTGGTTTGAAGAATAAATGACGAAAGCTACCATTTGGGCTAAAACAAAGATGCATCCTCAACATTCCACCTTATCCCTGATTTCCCACCCACCACACTGCCCTGTTTCTCCTGGCACCCCTCTTAAGATACATTCTCTCTTTATCTGTTTAATATGATGTGTCAGGCTGATGATGACACTGAACCTGGATGCATGGTTCAGTCTGTGGTTCAGTCCTTGCAAAGAAAGCAACTCAGTCTAGGCAGCCACTACATTCTATGTCTAGAAAAGTGTGCAGGGAACTTCAGTTGTATATTGGGGAAAGACCTTTTTCTCAAAGGTGAAAGCGGTCATTCTCTTGCCTCAAGCTTGGGTTGAACTCTGCAGCTGGTGACAGTTCAAGAAGTGTCTGACTACATCTTGCTATGCGTTGTCTGAAATTGGCAAGGGATGGGTGGTAGTTTGGGATGGCTAAAATAACTCAAAGTTAAGGTACTACGGTATAGAAGAAGATAAGTAGACTACAAAGACTTTCCAAAAGCAGAGAGATACTGGAGTCAGGTTATTCCTACCGAGTGATGGGGATTAAAATGAAGAGGATTTGTGTGTGTGTGTGTGTGTGTGTGTGTGTGTGTGTGTGTATCACTAACACTAACAAAAGCTTAGTTCTAAAAATTTAGAATAAGGCATCATATCAAATAAGCTATCCTTACCATGAAACTTGGGAAAGACAGCTCATTATGTCCTTTGGATTGGGGCCTGGAAGTGTCGGCTATGCTTATAGTCTAGCCTGATGTCACATGAGCTAGGGTTAAGGCAGCAAAGACTATGTGACCAAAGATGGTGATAAAGCACCTCAAAGGTCCCATGGACTCTTAGATGGCACAGAAAAGACAGTTGGCATCATGACAAATGAATATTCTGCACGTCCTATCCAGAACTCTCGAAAATGAATGCAGGGGGCTTCAATGGGGTGAAAAATTTGCCTGTAATTGATCATTCTCAAGGCATTCAGATAGTCAGTTGAGAGTTGAGTTAGGGTATAAGACATACGAGGTGACAGGGATCCTATAAGGAATAAGTGCTAGACGTCATCAAATAGGCAGGACTCATTGGCATGAAGATCTGGGCCCTGGGGCATAGCTAGGGAGGTGAGATGGGCCAGGAATATTGATGTAATCGTCTGTATCAGGGTCTTCCGGGTTGACAGCAGGCTGGTAGCCCAAGCTCACGTATTCACAGCTCATCTTCAGAGATGGGATGTGGGGCCAAGGAGCTTCAAGTACCTGGGAACAACCAAAGGAGTGTCATTAGCTCTGGCTGGGTGATTTTTGCATCCATTGAGGTGGATTTTCACTGCAGGGAAATGAAGGAGCAGGGACATAGCTGCTGAGCTCCAGACCACAAAGGTGCAGAATTGGCTGAGCTCCGTCAAGTGGGCCAGCCCTGGGGCTTTTCAGGGTACAGCCTCACTCTAAATAACTGGAAACCGCTTCGTTCTAATGTGGGCAGGACATACTTTGCATGGGGTTTAGACTGAAGGTGGTCCATGCAGAAGTCCCCCCTTGGGGATAAAGGAATATGACTTGTTCTGGAAATATGTATCCTCTCAGGCAACCAGTCAGAAGCAAGGTGAATCATTTCTTGTACCTCTGCAAGAACTTGGAGAGGCCATGACATGGGACAAGAACGCATTCCAGCAAAGGGCTGGGTAGCGGAGGAAGACTGCAGACCATGTGGGCATGATGGCACTTCTCCCCAGTGAGACACTCCAGGACTCCCCCTTCATGGCAGTTCTCAGAAGACCAGGCTATGTCAAGACTAACATGGCACAAGGACTGTGATCCCCACAGAAGAATGCCACCACAGAGACTTCAATCAGTCATCTAAACAAAAGTTCTAAGAACTAGAAGGGCCGTCCTCTGAATGCAGGAAGCATCCATTGTAAGGGGCTTCTAAATTTTATACTTTACCAATAAGAGAAACAGCAGAAGGTTGCTTCAAAAACACATCTCCCACTAAATGTCAACTTATTTGGTTTAAAAAAATAAAAATATTCACTATGAAGACTGAAATAAGCCATCGAGCATACATATTATGTGTATTTGAGACACACACTCACACACAAACACACACACTCACACACAAACACACACACTTACACACAAACACACACACTTATTGAGAGAATGAGACAGGGTTAGCTTTCAGAAGGAGGCGGCCCAGAAGAGGGTCTGCGTTAGCTTAGGGCAGACCCACAATAAAAGGCTGGCTTTTGGGTGGAGCATACAGGCTCGCTGGACCATTCATTCCCAAGCCCAAGCCTTGAATACTGGTTGTGTCTGTGTTTGGAGGGGCGCGGGGTGGGGGGGGGCACATTCAAACAGCTGGAGGTGACTACAGGGCTAGGTAGCATTCTTCCCTTTTTATATGATCATTTAATCAATATATTGCCAGCCAGGCATGACATGACTTCATGGCAGCTAATGGGAGGCAAGTATTAGTGAGGTACGAGAATTCAGGGTCACGATCCTAAGGAAGTCGTCAGCTCTGTGCGTAGAAATAAGACTGGTTCTGGTGGCTGAGTACTAACCATAGACCAGGAAAGCTGCCTGGAGTTGTTGGAACAAAATGTCCCTGGATGACCTCATGGGTTAACCCTCTTCTTCCTGTCCCTCTGGTTTGAACCCTGAGGGTTTGGGGGTCTGTCGTATTTAATTAATTTACACTAATTAACACACACACATTTGAGGCCCTTATTAAAACGTTTTCTGACTATTTAGACTTTGGGAATGCTTAAAGTTTGTTCCCTTAATTTGGGGGAACAAAATGATACCTGCTGTGTTGAATGTCTGCATCTCTGCCCAAGCACTTCAGATAACACCTAGTGGTCATCTCTCTCTCTCTCTCTCTCTCTCTCTCTCTCTCTCTCTCTCTCTCTCTCTCTGAGATGTCTGAAATGCCTCTCTCACAGAGGTAAAACTGTCTGAGTAGCTTCCACCCCCTCTAGCCTTCTAGAAACCTAGTGTCCTTTTTACACCGTAGTCACTGTAGGGGTATCTTCCCTACTAGACTAAAGACATCCAACATTCATTTATCCGAAAAGAAATGCTTGCCAGGTAACTAAGATAACCACAGATTTTGTAGGGCCAGCCTTCCAGGGCTTCAACCTAGGGACTGGATACAACCGGTTGGGGGAGACTGGCTGAATGTGGGCTGGGGTGGACGGAGCTTACCTGCGGCGAGGTGGGGGACGCTGAAGCTGGGGCATTGAAGAGAGGAGACTCCGCTGGACCTAGGAGACAGAAGAAAACGATGAGGGCGCCTTCCCACACCTGGTCACCACCTGTCCCCGGTTCCCGGCTAGCCCCAGTCTCCACGCCTCGCTGATGTGTGCGCTCACCCACGCTGTCGGGTCCCGGTGCTCGCCGCGGGCAGGCGCTGTAGACATTGTTCTGCGAGCGCGGCCTTTGTGGAGCATCCCGGCGCTGTGTGGGGAAAGGGCGGGAAGCCCCTCGGCCTCGCCTCCTCATCGCCAGTCGGCCTGCGCGTCTGGAGGAGGCTTCAGGAGGTCACCAGGAAAAGAGAAGGGCATGGCATCAGACACCAGTGGCCACCTGCCTCTTTTTCCCCAGACTGAGGGCTACACACCACTATGATGCCTGGCAATGTGTAGCGTGGACTTAGATGCCCACGGTACAGAACGCAGGAGCAAGGGCAAAGTATGTTTAGACTCCATTTCTCATCCCGGTTACCTGGGCATCCGAGCTAGATCTGAATGCTCTGGGCTCTTGTACCTCAGGTCTCCCCACCAAAGCCCAGAAACTCAAGTGGCTCACCTCTCCTCCTTTGAATTGCTCTTTTTACCACTAGTCCCAAAAGAACCAGCAAGAGAAAGCCCAGGAAGGTTGGAATCAGGATGTGAAATTCTGGGATGGGGATGTGAAGCCCTCGGTCTTCTCTTCCATAGTGTGGGTCGTGGTGGAGTGTCCTTGGACGGAAAGGGGGGGAGGAGAGAAACAGAGAACTTAGACGAGGAAAGGAAATTTAAAGACTCACCCTTCAGTGGCCACCTTTCTTTAGGTGACTTCAAGTTGTTAACAGAATTTCCTTCATCATCCCCAAAGAGATTTGTTTATGGGGTCAGGAGTCTTTGGTTCAAATTCAAGTTCCTCATTTTACTGGTTTTGTGGTCTTGAGCGAGTTTTAATTTCCCTGAGCCGTATTTTGTTATAAATAGGGATCATAAAATCTGCACAAAACTGTTCTGACCAAAAACCATAGTGGGTGGAAAGAATTAAAGGCAGCCGGTCAACCACAGGGTCTGATACGGCTTCTTTTCCCACAGTTAGAAACCTTGGCATAGGCAGACTTGTATTAACCATACTTAGACATTGTGTGTCTTTATCACAGTTGACATTAAAGAAACGTTTATTACATGGATTCCTGAGATGGAAACTAAGAGCCCTAGTTTCATTGAAACCACGTAGATTTTATTGCCCCAGTTCCCTCACTTACAGGATCCAAATTCGAGCCTTTTTTCTCTTTTGTATTTGCTTAGGCAAATTACTTGTGGGGTTTCACACACATTTGCTTCAATGCTGCCCCCTAGTGGTTCATTGAGGTCCGAGATTTAGAACCAAGCTAAGCAATAGTAACATTTGTCACAAAGTGTTAGCAGCATTAAGAAGGAAAGGGAAAAAATATCAGAGTAATTTTAATGCTTATTAATTAGTAAATACTTTAAATTACTTTAAATTAATTAAAACCTTTTTTTATTTAGTTATACATTACAACTGACCTGAATGAATCTGTATGATTGAAAGACTTGAATCTTTCTATAAGATCAGAACTAGGGAGTTGCAAAGAATACTACTTGTGGGAAAACTCTGCTAATTAAGGTCAAAGCCCATCATGCCTGGATAGCCTCTGGGCCTGGCGCAATATAAGAGACTCCCTTCAAGGAGAAACCCCACTGACCTTCTCTGGGGAACTCTAAGCCCACACATATGTTTCTACCTGAGGAATGTCATGAAGCCTCAATTAGATTACAGAATCAATTATTTTTTTCCTGATAAATCTTGTTCAGCCAGAACCTGAGATTCCTAAAATGCTTCCCCATGCTAATGAGGCATTCCAGGTCCCCTAAACCCCCAGCCAATGACCTTTGCCCATCCTGGATATTCCTACTTTCAGTCCCTCAAAACTTTATAAGCCTTGAATCACCCTAAATAAAGTTGATCTGCCTCCTGGTAGCTGGTCCCAGTGTGGTTAGTCACTGTACGTACTCACAGAGCTTCCGAATCCCCTCCTCTCTTGATGCCTCTGCTCCCACTGCCCTTGTGGACAGAATTGGATGATGTCCACGACGGCGGGGAGACCCACAGCAACAAAGCATATTTTTGATGATAAGACTAATTAATGCATCTATGCAGCACACCAAAAAACCAGAGCATTCCTCGGTGGATTTCTGGAGACAAGGCTGAGAAGGGCGCAGGATGGCTTCAGGGCTCTTAGTACACAGACACTAAACATAGAGGCCCTTCTTACCTTTGCCCATAAAGTCTGGTGTGGTGGCTGTAGCTGGCCTCTAGGGGCCTGATTGCTTGCTGAGTGGAAGTCTTTGAGGCTGTGGTAGCTGGCAGGAACCCCAGAAACTTGGTATCTGGCAAGAGCGCCGGGGACTTGGTAGCTGATACAGAAAATGTTCTGTAAACTCTGGGATGTTGGGTTACTGAAGTGATGCTGGAGGGCTGGTGAACCGGAGGGGCCTCAGTCTTTGGAGTTGCTGTGGTGACTTCAAGAGGGAAGGGAAAGCTTACATCAGTGAGAGATATTCTGTGCTCTCCAGCCTCCAGGAGGAGTGGGTCTCCTCTTCCACCCACAATCTTTCTCCCCCTTTGCCCATACACACCACCTGTTTTTGCAGTCCTTGTGGCCAGAAATGCCTTTATAACATGCCATCTACACAGAAAACTTTCATTCATGCATGCATGCATGCTATAAATATTTTTTTTCCAGGAGGCCTTTCCTGACCTCACAGGCAGAACACTTACTGCTTTCTGAACACGGGGAGTACCTTGCCCTTCTGTGCTCATATATTCTCCCCGATTTCACCCCAGGCAGTCAAACTCATGGATCTATGATCTACCCGGTTACACTGTCTCTATTGACCCCAGCAAGGTCTCCTAGTGCAACAAGGTTCAATTAACATGACTAACTCACCAGCATATGCATGGAAATGTTAGTAGGATAGCCATCTTTTAATTGCCAAATAGAGTTGTGAAAACCACTAATCCCCAGGAGGTAGAAGACATCCCTGCCTGGCCTCTTAGCTGTCAGATGAAGGTCCTTCCCAAGGACAAAGCATGGGAAAGTCCCTTCCGCTTTGCTAACCGCCTTATGAATTGGACAAGACAACTCTCCGTCTTCTCCCACTCTTGACTTGATGGACTCACCTTTGGCTGTGATGGCAGAAGAGCTGGCTTGTTCACCCCTGTGGAGCCAGGGCATCTGATGTTGCAGAAATCTGTGGACCCATCTTGGCAGCTCAGATGTCTGTTCTTCTTCCCAGAATGGATCTGGGTATTCTACTGGAGGCAAGAGTGTTGGTGATCATCAGGGAAGAGATGCGACTGGAGGTTCAAGTAAGAGCTGACTCAGCCAAGGCCATGAGGAGATGAGAATGGTCCACAGAAACACCAGGAAAGGAACGGGCATGGAGCCTCCCTGCATGCTGGCCTTTCCCACCAGCTTATTCAGTGCTCCCTATAAAGCCATTGGGCTGTTGGGATTATACATTGCTGAAGCAGTCATGTACATGTTAGGATGTCATTGAAAAGTCAGGGTTAAGAAGAAATGTAGGTCCTGACCCCATAGTTAACACATTTGGCTTGATCGTTGTTTCTCAGTCTTAACCACCCAAGACATAATAATCACATACATAATACATAGGACACGTATGGCTCCTCTGATGCTTTCCTCATCCTCAGAACTTCTCCTCTGTCTAATGTCTACCTCTCCATTCATGCCCTGGGTAGAATGGACAACATACATCTATCTTACTCCTTTCATCTCCTGTGGCTAGAAGGTTCTAGGCTGTGGTGTCGGTCAACTATGAAGTTAAGCTGTGTTGTTCTGTGTTAATACTGGGCTGGCTAATATGGCAATAGTATGAGATGGTTACAGTTAGATGCTGGGTTCAGTTTTCTAAACACCTACCGTTATGGACATTCAGGGTGATTTTCTGGGTCTTGCCTCGGCCTGTGTTCGTGCCCAAACCACAGGCATAGATTCCATTGTCATTTTCCGTCAGCTGTGTCATCTCCACTAGGAATAGCTTCTTATCCAAGCATGGCTTCAGGGTGACTCGCCTTCTGTATTCCTTCTTAACAAAGTTGTTGGAGGACACCACAGTGGCGCATACCCCAGGGTTGGCCATCTGCCGACACAGATACATCCTCACGTGTAGTTGAGGGAGTGGGCATTCGATGATAATGGATCCACCCCACTCTACATCCATCTGTACTTCTGGAAGGACCTTCAGGGCCCCAGACACTGCAAGGAGAAGACATTAATGCAGAAGAAGCGCCATTCTCAGATGTGTCTCTATTTCAGCCATACCTCCCCCCTCACACATCTCTCCAACTTAGTGCCGGTCCCAGACCACCTCCACATTAACCCCCAGATCTAGTCATTCCCTGTCACCAGCCCAGCCTCAGCACTACAGAGATTTCTGACTATTGACTTATGCTCAGATCCTTCATTCTCATTCAGGCTTACTCTGTGCCCACCCCCATGTCCTTAGCCTCAGCCTCAGAATTAAACTTGAGCCTGTAAGGACCTAGACACAACTACAATGCCTACTCCAAAGAGAAATGGGATGCCAGGAATGACCCCCAGTGGCACATAACCCCCTGAGGGTCTAAAGTCTGAGGGTGAGAAAGGTAACCCATTCTTGCAGCACATTGTCCTTCTGGGTTCTTTTTTTCCTCAATTCTGTTCATCCACCCAATCCTCCTTTCAACTCTACTAAACCATTCAACAAATACATATTTGATACCTTTCCTGGGTGCTCCTCTCTCACACAGTAAGTCATGTGGTAAATTATACCAACACATAGCTACTACAGTACAATGTAATTGATGTCTTGAGAGAGATAGTTCAGGGCTTCCTGACAGCAGCAAGCAGGGACAGCCGACTCAAGCCACTGAGGGGATGGTGTCCTGGGAGGATGGCTTTTGGGAGAAGTGGTGTCCAACACTGTACCCTGAAAGAATGGGCATGGAGGGCGACTGAGAAGGTGATGCTGGTCACTAGTGTGGAGAACTCATGGAAGAGAAATCCGGGTATTCCTGAGTGTGAGTATACATGCATGGGTATGAACATACATATGCCTAGGAGAGAAATAGAACAGGGAGGAGTGGAGGTTGTGGGTCACAAGTTGCTGACATTAAAAAGCAAGAAAAGGAAAGTATAGCGTAACCCAACCCACTACAGCAGAGGGAAAAGCCACAGATGGCGATCTAAGTGGGTCCCAGTAAGTGCCTCCATATACTGAGAAGAGGGCTGTCTTAGTTGCTTTTCTATTGCTCTGACAAAACACGAGGACCGAGGCAACTCATAAAAGAGAGCATTTAAGTTGGGGCTCATGGTTTCAGAGGGTTAGAGTTCATGACCACTGTGGTGAGAGGCATGGCAGCAGGCAGGCAGGTGCAGTGTTGAAGCAGTAGCTAAGAGCTTATATCTTGATCCACAAGTAAGAGAGAGAGAGAGAGAGAGAGAGAGAGAGAGAGAGAGAGAACTGGAGTGATGTGGAGTTTTGAAACCTCAAAACCCATGCCCAGTGATATACCTACTCTAACAAGGCAATCTCCCCTAATATTTCCTAAGCAATTTCACCAAGTGAGAGCCAAGCATTCGAACCTATGAATGAATGGGGGCCGTTCTCATTCAAACCATCACAAGGGTGATAGTATGAAGTGTGTGCTTATAGTGTAAAGCATGTGTGTGTTTAGCTGGGCCTGGAGAGCTAAGGTGGAGATGAAAAAGGCCTTTCAGGTCACAAGAACAGATTGCATCAAGATAAGGATGTGAGAGAATATGGCAGGGAAATCTGCTGGCTTATCGATGTTTATTTACAAATGGTACATTCTGAATAGCTTCAATGAGCTTAGTCATATGAGAGTTAAAACATTAGAATATTGATGGGTTTAGGGCATCTAGATTAGGATATTTCTGGTAGAGGGAAATATTGAAGGGTAGAGAGGTGGAAAAAAATGGGCTGGAGATGGGGGTTAGGCGAGGATTCAGAGGAGCTGGAAGGTTGAGATCTGAAAGTGAAGCTATGCTAACAAGCTGGAGAGGGGAAGAGGCAGAGGGCTCAGCCAGAAGTACCTGGTCTGCCAAGGAACCTTGCATTTGATACACAAAGCTCAGTACTGCTTAAAACTGCTGCCAACAGAACTCACAAGATGGCTTCATGCCTGGACCCAGGCAATGGAAAGGTAACACATTCACAAAGTTCCAGCCAGCCAAGGCTCAAGACCTGATCCAGAGGTTGGGGGGAATCTCAAATATGACCATATTCCGGGACAAACTAACTAGCTCTCTTTAGAGTCTATAGTAGCATCTATGACCAGGATTACATAAACAGAATTCCAAGACAGAGCAAAGTAGGTAGGATTCGTAGTTTAGAAGTTTGAAATACTAGGTTAGTCATTGGGGGCTCACTGATGCCTACGAATGGTCTTGTCCTTGGGCATGGCGGCTCCCTCTGTCTAGGCTGGTGTAGGGACCTGCTTTTTAAAGACACACCCCAGAAGTAATTCCTGACAATTTAAAAGTGGTTCTTGGGGGAAGGGGGGAGGGGAGAAGGTATTTAAAAGAACCTACTGATTTGATACTAATATTATATAGGCAATGAAATGATCTCTAGTTTCTAACCTCTAATTTGGTGACTGAATTGTAGAAATAGTAGAAAAGAGGAAAGCTGTAGTTTGAAAAGTCACTGTTGATATATAGTTGGATAAAAACGCATGATTGAGATGTTAGCATCCTGTATCCTTTTCACAGTGCAAAAGAAGGGAAATAAGGCAGGGCCTTGAGGGCAGAGGACACACTGGGGATTTTCTAGGCGGGATTGGGATTCAATGCAATCTAAAACAATGCTTGGAACAAAAAGGGAGGAGCACTTGGCTTGAGATTTGTATGTTGATTAAAGAGCTATAGTTTATGAGTGTGTGTCTGTGGGTCAGGCATTCTCCTTAACTGAACCTGCAGCTCACTCATTCACTAGCAATCCTGGGCCTTCTCTTGCCCCCGCCTTCCCAGCTCTGGGCTCACAGGTGTCCACCACTGACTCTAGTTTTTTTATGTGGATGCTGTGGCTCTCAACTCAGGATCTCACGCTTTGGCAAGCCTTTTACCTACCTACCCAGTCCCCGAGTGTAACGCTTTAAATTCCTTTTAAAAGGACGAGAGGGCTGGTGAGATGGTTCAGCAGGTAAAGGCATTGCTAACAATCCTGGTAGTTTCAGTGTGACTCCTAGTGCCCACGTGATGGAGAAAAACATCTCCTTGAGATTGAAGGACAACTCTTTCAGGTTGTCCTCTGGCCTCTATATGCATGCCGTGGCACATGCCCCAGAATAAACAAACTAACAGACAACAAACAAACAAACAATGTAAAAATATTTAAAAGCACGAGAACATTCCACTTAGCATCTCATTTCGATCTATAGCAACCTGCACGTGGACAGGGCCCACACCTGCCATCGGTTCTGCCCCCAGGGAAGGGTCCTAATTATTTTCACAGGGCACTCCCTCAGCTGAAACCCAAGTGTCTGGCCTTCTTTGGTTTAGAATGTCTGTCTGCAACGACCCCCCCTACCCCCGTTTCTGCTGCACCAATGGCTTACCGCTCTCTTCAGCCCTGCAATGGTTCATGCACAGTCCCTGATACTGACACCTTTAAAACCCTCTAGACGATGTCTGCATCTCCTCCAGCCTTTTCTATGTGCTTTCTCAAACGCCTCATCCAATTCATAGCCATCCCTTTCATTTCTCTTTGATCAACTTGAACCAGAACTTTGTCTCTAAACGTCCACCTAAACGGTTCTCATCTGGGTCAACACAGCTGTCCTGGTTGCTGTCTCTGTTGGTCACTTAATTGTTGTCACCTCTGAAAGTATTTGACCCACCTGAGTTCTCCTCCCTAGGACCGCGTTTTGTGCACCACCCCAGTGCTACACTGTCATAGCTGTTCCTGCTCTGGATCCTCTCTTACTCATTTCCATCTCCCTCTCAGTGCTGGGCTTACACGAAGCTTGGTACTTGACAGATTCTCTGTGTGTCTTCTCTCTCCTTTCTACACTAGCTCATTTACTCTAGGACCTTTTACATGCAGATGCTGATGGGTTAGATTTCAACTAAACACATGCTTGTTTCTAGTCTTGTCTTTACAGCACCAAACTGGCTCTGGCCTTTGGATTCCATTGTATATTTAAGATAGTATCTAACAACAGAGAGAAGAGAACTCCTCATCTCTCTTTCTAAACCTGCCTGCTTGCAAAAGAGTTTTGTATTTTAGGAAATAACACTATCATCCAAGTGCAGGAGACCAGACCAAACTCATCCTCATGGTAATGAATCAAGATTAAATTTTGTGAGGTCCAGGGAGATGGTTCAGGAGGTAAAACCTCTAGCTTGACAATCCTGGTTCAGTTTTTGGAACCCGTGTACAATGCCAGATAAATGACTGCAATTCCCTCACTCTTGTGGTAAGATAGGAGGTGGAGAGAAGAGAACTGCCTGGGAGTGCATAGGTCAGCTTAAAGTATGCAGCACAGCAGCAGAAACAATGAGAGAGACCCCACCTTAAGTATGTAGAAGCTGTGTCATGACTCCCCAAAGTTATCCCCTGATCCCCACACATTTTATTGTGTGCTGTGGTGTGTACACAATAACAATTTTAAAAGAATAAACCTTCTCTCTCTCTCTTTCTCTCTCTCTCTCTCTCTCTCTCTCTCTCTCTCCCTCTCTCTCTCTCTCCTTCTCTCTCTGGCGAGTCACAACGTGTATACATTCTTATTAGTAGTCTAGGTAAACTCGAAGCCCACATTTGAAGCCCACATCCTCTGATTCTGCCTTGTGTCATGAGGGACCTTCCCACAGGGCTCTTCCATTCAGTATGCTCTATAGTTGTACTGAGCACTAGGGACAGGCCTACCCCAATATTTGTAGGCCTGAGGGCAGTATTAGTAAACAAAGGCCAGCATATGATACATATAATTATTCAAAGATGTTATGGGGGGGGGGGTAGGGACATGGCTCAGCTGCTACAGTACACACACAGAAACCTGAGCTCAGGCCCATGTAACCAGGCCTGGTGGCCCATGCCTTTAATTCTAGCTTTTGAGATCCTCTGCAAGAGGGTCAGGAAGTCAAGGCCATCTTCATCTAAATAGCTCATTAGAGGCCAGCCCAGGATACAGGAGACCCTGTATTAAGAACACAAGACTAAAAAAATTAACAATTAATTAGAATATTTAGAATATTTTATTAGAATAAACTATTAATTAGAATATCTTGTATGTTCATATCATGATAAATCCGTATATTCCTTCTTTGTTGCTTATGGCACATGTGCTCCCTCACCAGGCAGGCTTCATTTGGTACCTACAGCTTTCCTCGGTGATGGGATTTTCCCACATTTCTGGAACCTTCAATATCCTGGAGTCTCCACTGCTTCACTTCCACACCCACACAGCTACCCTCTCAGGTTCTTTGTACAGAAAAGCCAACCCTGCCACACTTTGCCTAGCCTCAGAGGCTGTTGAGAACCTTGGTGCTGGCCTTCATGATCCTTTACTCTTATTTTTTTTTATACATCTGCAAGGGCAGCTGCGTGTGGACAGTGCCAAGTTCTATTACAAGCTCAAGATGTAGCGTGGCCCCCTTGGACCACAGCTAGAACAGGATCTGTGTTTCTTTGAGGAGAATCCTGAGAAAACACTTTCTGGGGTAGCAATCTTCTAGCATCATGCCTGAAGATTCTCTTTCCTTAAGCTCTCTCCTTTCAACTGAAAGTTTGTCAAACGGGTTTGCATTGCTACACTCTCTAGTTTGGGAGGTGGAATATTGTGCCCAATACATCTTTCCTGTTGTGCCATGGCAAATTCTGAGGCTTCTCCTTGTGTTGGCCAGTTTATGTCAATTTGACACAAAATAAAGTCGTCTAAGAGAAGGGAATCTCAATTTTAAAGAATGCCTCCATACGGTTGGGTTATAGGCAGGCCTATAGAGCATTTTTTAAATTAATGATTGGTGGGATAGGGTCCAGTCCATTGTGGGTGGTGTCATCCTTGGATTGGTGGTCCTGGGTTCTATAAAAGAAAGCAGGCTGAGGCCGGGGAGTGGTGGCGCATGCCTTTAATCCCAGCACTTGGGAGGCAGAGGCAGGCAGATTTCTGAGTTCAAGGCCAGCCTGGTCTACAGAGTGAGTTCCAGAACAGCCAGGGCTATACAGAGAAACAGCCAGGGCTATACAGAGAAACCCTGTCTCGAAAAAAACCAAACCAAACCAAAAACCAAAAACAAACAAAGAAAAAAAAAGAAAGAAAGAAAAACAAACAAACAAAAGCAGGCTGAGCAAGCCATGAAGAGCAAGTCAGTAAGCAGCACCTCCCCATAGCCTCTGCATGAGGTCCTTTGATGATGAACAGTGACATGGAAGGGCAAGCAAAATAAACCTTTTCCTCCCCAACTTGTTTTTTGGTCATGTCATTTCATTGCAGCCAACTAACTCTAACTAAGACATTCCTTAGCAGCACTTAACTCTTAAAGAGTCGTAGCTGTTTTGTCTATTTGTAGCTTTAGCTGAGTTCGAGCTCCTTTCTTTGCCAAGCAGCCCCTTTCCCACACACTTGTGTTCTCTCTCACTGTAAAGCTGGGTAAACACTGTGGGCAGTAACCATGCCATGGCTTGAATGTTATGCCACATTTACATTTGCTCTGTCAAACAACTTCAGGATCACTCAGCTTCTGGAGACACCATCAGAACACAGCCAGATTCTTTATCCTGTGAACAACAAATGACTCCTGCCCTAATTTCTGATAGAGTCTTGTTCTCCTGTGAGCAGTATTGATTGATTGATTGATTGATTGATTGATTTCTGGTCCTTTGTGCTTTCACCAGCACGACCCAATTAACCTCTGCTTATAACATTCTCGACTCTAGATCATCCACACCTCTCAGATTTCCTCCTGAAAACTAGTTCTGAAGGCCTCTTAACCACAAGGTCAGATTTCTCACAACAGTAACCTTACTTCTAGTTATCAATGTACTCTATTTGTTATTTTTCTCTCATTATTGCAACAAAATACATGATGAGAAGAAAGTCCAGTGGGGGGGGAGTTGTATTTGTGCTCACAGTTTTGAGACAAACGGTTCTCAACTTATGGGTAATGACCCCTTTAGAGTACAGTGGTCACCTAAGGCTACCAGAGAATACAGATGTTTCCATTATAATTTATACCACGAGCAACACTGCAGCTATGAAGTAGCAGTGAAAATAATTCTATGACTGGGAGTCACTACAACATGCAGAGCTGTATTAAAGGGCCGCTGCATTAGGAAGGTTGAGAACTGCCCTAGACCATCGTGTCAAGGAAGCTATGATAGCAGAAGCATGAAGCTGCTTGATTATATCTCAGGGTGGGCTGGTGGGGGCAATCAACAGATGGGAGGAAGGTGAACTCAGTCTTCTGCAGCCTTTCTCTTTCTTCTCTTTTTATTCTGTTCGTGACCTCGGCCCACGGGATAGTACAATCTACAGTCAAGGTGGGTCTTCTCCCCTTGCTGAATTCTTTCTGGAAACGACCTTGCAATTACATCCAGAAGTAAGCTTGACTAGTACCTCAGCATTTCTTAATCCATTCAAATCCTCACCCAAGCTTAATTATCACAAAGCAAATTGACAAACTAGATAAGCTAAGCACACTGAGCCGAAATATGACATGAGTGTGGCTGGAGTTCAGAAGGTGCTTGCGAATGACTGTGAGAGATAGGTAGGTTTGCCATGACCTGTGAAGATCCAGTTAATGGTAAACTGGGAGGAATCACAGTAACAGGGATGGTAAAACAGGGACAGCCTGAGATCTGTAGCATTTGTACCAAGAAGAGGTCTGTTTCTCTGGAAGAAAGTCCGCGGGAGCACGGTAAGCTTAGATTATAAGGGAGGAGAGTGTATTTTAGTTAGTAGATGGTGGGAGCCATTGAATGACGTTATAATCTTAGAGATGCTAGGACAAATGGAATAGCTGGCTTGTATGGCGACCAGGGAAGTATAGCAGGCAAGGCATTAGGCGCATGTATTCCAGATCTTGGTGGTCATTCAAGCGGAGTGCTGGGTAGGTGGCTGTAATCTGAGATAAGTTTAAGGAATAGGTTAGAGTCTTCATTGGAAAGTTTCCAATTCCAGAGTGAAGAAGAAAGATCTAGAGGAGAAATACATACAAGAGCAAACCTTGGAGACATACATTTTAAGATCCCAATAAGTGAATCTTTAAGATATGTGACACTTTCAACCCTTAAAATTCTAACAGCTGTCTAGGGTGGAAGTCTGGAAGCATGCTGCAGGAGTGGGGAGGGGCCAGCATCCACCTCACAGGTCTCCATCCTTCTTCTCTGTGCCCCAGCTGCAACTGCATCTCTCTAGAAGCATCAGAGCCAGAGATGGCTGTCCACTGATTACCTCTGGCTAATTCAAACCTGGTATTTAGTCTGGAGTGTTTCCTCAGAGCACTCACCTGGCAGGAAGTAGAGTAACCAAAGCCAAAGGTCCATGGTTCCCTGGAGGCAGGATCCCATCCAAGAGGCCCTGGAGTGAGGCTGACACACACCGATCACCTGGGAGCCTTCTACAACTGGGTGCTTGAAAGCTATGCTGGACCTCTTTGAGCGGCAAGGGCTTAAAATGAGGAAATGACAATCTGTCTTGTTTGCTAGCTTGTCTTTGTCTAAAAAAGAAAACACCAGCGAACCATAGCGGAAATCAAGAATTGAGAAAACACATACTGCATAAAAATGAGTGAGCAGGTCCAAGCTCACAACCTGAGCAGCTGCCAGGCCTTGGCCCCTCTTTTCAAAGGGACCTACCAGGATTCATAGGTGCCAATTGGCTTCTGAGCTAGAGGCATTAGTTGTTTCTCCATCCTCAGGACAACACAAGCTCATCACCAATTCTCTTCCAACAACAAAGCCTTTGTGGACCAAAGCTAGGTTTTGAGAGTCACCTGTTAACTCCTCTCATGAGTACTTGTGAACACCTATTATTTATAGTGATATTAGCCATGGATTTTGTGCAGTCTACTGCTTTTGTCTGAACTTTATTTATCTAGAAAACAAATGGAGGTGAGACACATGGCCTCTAGTACCCCAGCACACACACTATCATTCCTGAGGTCTTAGGCACAGCTTGCCCAGGGCCTCAATTAATCTTCAGGCCTCATTCTCTTACAGTGGTATCCAAAAGGGGCTTCCCTCAGGCAGAGGCACAAGCCACTGTCTAATAAGCAGAAGACAATGCTAAGAGTCAGGTGTGACAAGTCACATAGCAACTCTGCCCTTAGGGATGGCAGTCTGGTCGAGCCATTTTTCAAGACACCCGGGGGCAAGGGTAAGGCTCACTGATGGAGTGTAGAGAAGCCGAGAATAAGGAAAACAATTTCAGGCTTAAGACAGAATGCTTTGTCCAGGTTTGACTTTGTTAGCCTTGGGCAAGCTTCGCTGAGCCAGTGTTCTCATTGGTCACTTGGGTATGGCCACTGTCTTGTCCGGTGCACAGCAGAGATCACTGATGTAGAAATGCTATAAAAGCCCTTTACCACAGGCTGTTTAGCTTTATGGTCTTTCAGGTGTGCAAAGCTGTAACTTATCAGAGGATTCCCAGGTTTTCCTTGGGTCAGGGGTTTCATTTGCCGATGGTACCCTTAGTCTAGGCTTCCTAGTCACTTTTGTCCACACTATTTTAGGCTTATTGGTGGCTGCCTGCCTGCACACCACTCCCTCCTCATGCTGCCTACACACCAGATTGGTCACATGCTCTCCAAAACACAACACAACGATGTCCTCAGCCCTGGAGGTTGTAGTGTGAGCTCAGAGCAGGTGCAGAGGAAGAGGAAAGAGGAAATGTGTGGGCGCAGGCTGCCTTCCCTGCTCTGCCCAGCCCTGCTCTTCTCTCTCCAGGTCTCTACTAGCTCAGAGCAATGAGCATGTGATGTCCTCTAGCCAAGAGGTCAGAGGGCAGTCTCAGCTAGGATCAGTGCCTTACAGTTCTCCACGGAGAGAACTCTTTGCAGTGATCCACACCTGTCCAACAGCTAGATGGGTTCTCCATTAGCTGGTTAGATGGCTAGGATTGCCTTGAAGTCCTGGGATAGGCTAGATGAAGGAAAGGAGAGAGAGATTATGAGTGAATATGCTAAGTATCACAGCAGGTGCGAGAGAGTGTGTATGTCAGCGTATTGTGAATGTGTGAGATCAGTGACCCGTGTGAATGTGCAGCATGCTATATGTAAATGGGCACTGTGTGGTGTGTAGGCATGTGACATGTTCTGTGATACATGATGTGCTTTGTGACATGTGAGTATATGATGTGGCTGTGGGTTTATATTGTGTATATATAATTACTACGGATATGTATTATGTATGTCCATGACGTTTAGGAACTCGCTGTGTGGTTGAGCCTGTCAATCAGGGCTGAAAACATATAGACAAGAGGAGAGAATTTAACATGTATAGACTTTTAAAGAGATTACTTTTTTAAAAGCATAGGGTAAAAGCAAGAATTAGTATGGATGTGTGTGTGAGGGGTTGGCCATCTACAAACCCTTTGATCTACCATGGTGACCTGCCTGCATGATACTCTGTTGCAATGGTGCCACAGGTGGTGTGAGAGTATCCAGCCAGTATCTGATTGGAATGAAAGCCCACCTCATGAGATGGAAGCTGTACCTGACACTGCTCTGGTAGCCCAGGGTTTGAGGCTAGATAGACCATGGTCCTAGGGGAAGACCAACTGTTAGTGTTCTGGTAGAGGGACCCTGAAATAAAGACTCCTAACAACATTCTGCTGTCTGTGTAAGTCTTGCTCAGCCATCGTCAGAGAAGCTTCCTCTTGCAGTATGTGAACTAATACAAGAGACTCACAACTCGACCCCGTACAGTCCTCAATGGGATGTCTCCTTCAAACTCTTCCCCTCAGGGCTCAGGGAACAATGCAAAAGAGGGGGCAGAAAGATGGTAGGAGTCAGGGGGGATGGATATCTCCAAGAAAACCGTGTCTTCAGACACAGCAGGACTGATACACGTATGAACTTACTGAGGCTTTGTCATCATCCACAGGGCCTGCACAGGTTCAAGCCACATAGGGTCCCAGTGCCAAGAGGCAGAAATGAACGCAAACTCCCGTCCCTAACTAAGAAGACATCTCCAGCTCTCCAGCACTTGCAAAGGAAAAATTTGTTTTTCCTGATAGAGTCTCTGGGTATACAAGCCAGCAGTAGATGACCAACGGAAAATGAACCCAATGGTATTTTTAGGTTGATTTTGTTGTTGTTTGTTTGCTTTTATGTTTTGTTTTGTTTTGTTTTGTCTCAAATTACTTTGGACATTAAAAAAACAAACAAAAATTACTTGGTTTACTTTGGACATTAAAAAAACAAACTAAATAAACAAACAAATTAAAAACCCCTTAGCTGTCTTTTGCTTGTATATTATGGTTTCAGATTTTGTGTTTGGTGTGGAGTGTGTACTCTCAAGAGGCCACAATGCAACCAGACGGAGGTGCATTTCTTGTTCCTAGCTACACCCAGTCATCCCCTCAGGCAGTGCTAGTTCAGGAAGCCACCAGGACGAGCCAGGGTGCAGGGAAGCAGTTTGAGGCTTGAGGAAATGGAGACGTCACTAGAGAAACGCCAAGGGCTTTCCAGTCCTGGCCTCTCACAGCCCATTTCCCTCATGTGGCATACATAGAAGTAACTGGGAGCTTCTTAGCTAGCGACAGACTCCCAGGAAACCAGAAGAAGCAGATCCTCGTGAACTCAGGTAAGAGACTTTCTCAGAGAATCCTGAGGATAACCCAGTCCACACAATCATTTTCCCAGATATATTGAGGTTCATCCATGTGCCCTCCACCCCCCACCCCCCAAATACCTTTCCAGGACAAAGTCTCTTGGAGAAACAGGAAGTGTCGCCATTATCTTTGTATCCAGTTGGTAACAGTAGCACAGCATTTAGGACAGTGGGTAGTCAACAAATTCTAATCTGGTTGTTGTTGAATTTATGATTGTGTTGATGCAAAAATTACAGCTCTCATGTTTTAAAAAAAATAAGAGAGAGAACTGATTCTGGAGCCATTTTGAGTAATCATGGCTACTTACTCTAACTTTCATATTTCAACATGGAAGCAGTTTCATAAAGTTTTATAATATCACTGAACAAAGAAAGCAGGTGTTAAAAATGAGAATTAAAAAATACTTAGGGTTTTCTCTAGCTAACATAAGGAACTTGAAAAACATGTTTGGCTGGGGCTGTGGTGGTGCATGCTTTTAATCCCAGTACTTGGGAGACAGAGTCAGGCGGATTTCTGAGTTTGAGGCCAGCCTGGTCTACAGAGTGACTTTCAGGACAGCCAAGGCTACACAGAGAAACCCTGTCTCGAAAAAACCAAAAATCCAAACAACAACAACAACAACAACAAAAAGATAATGAAAAACTTGTTTGTTTATTTGTTTGTTTTTAAAGAGGAGGTGGCAGTTTAAAGAATTCTTTAAAATTCTTAGAATGTACTCACATATATACAAAATATATCTGAAAGCACAGACATGGGGAGTGAGTCCTCTTAATCTTTGGATTAAAAGTTCAGTATCTCAAGGGAGGGTAGTTACCTAATAGAAGAATGTATCCTGTGACAAGAATAACCATCTCATAGCTATACAACGCCAAGCAACAGTGCCATGATGGAGAGCCAGAGTTGGGGCAAGGTGATGATATCTTGACTAGACTTCTATGATTATGTATATCTTGTTATTAAAGTAGTTTAAAATTGTGTAAGTTTAAAAACTCATTTTATTTGTCCTAAAGGAAGATTTAGGAACATTGGCTCTCTATTGGTTTACCTATGTGGTCATATTGATTAAATAGACCTTTGGTCTTTTATAAGCATTTGTTTCAAGAAATTTTAATTTTACTGGGAGCCAAAGGAAGCTGGGTCAAGTTAACAACAATATTAGTTTACATGAGCACTTACTTATAAGGCAACTTGGTACTAAGTAAATTATGTCAAAACAAACTAGAATCATGCACAGTTTATATAAACATAGATAATATCATACATAAGATATATTTTAATAAATCAAGATTTTGAATGTTATTGTTAATTGGGATTATATTTTCTATGTCTTTATTGTAAAAGAAAAACACAAGAGAGATCTTCAGTAAACAAATGTCTATTCATTTATATGTAATTTAGCCTTAATAAGAAACAGTTTTATATTAAGAATATTTTGAAGAAATCATATGGTTTTTATGCTAACCATTATATAATGAAACATAAAAATTTATATAAGTATATATTTATAATTTTTTTAAGGATATTATTGTCAAAATCTATGACAAGTTTATTTATATACTTATTACTTGTTTGTTTGTTGTTTGAGACAGGGTTTTTTTGTGTAGCCCTGGCTGTCTGAGAACTTGCTCTATAGACCAGGCTGGCTTAAACTCATCTCTCCTCCTGCCTCTGCCTCTAGAGTGCTGGGGTTAAGCTTGTGTGCCACCACTGTCTGGATATAGTGACTGTTTTTATCTCTTCACTGACCTAGTTTGGCTTGAGGCCAACCTTATTAGACCTTAGAATAGCAGAGGAAACATTTCTCTAGCTTTCATTTGATTGACAGGTTGACTCTGATCTTTTTATTGTAGGTTCTTTGCCAGTGAGTATATTTCCAGGAGACAGCAACGAGTTGCATTTTGCTTTTTAATGAATTCAGAGAGTCTGAACCTTTAAATGGGGCATTTGTGTCAAAGGTTGCTTTTGAGGGATATTCACTAGTGCCTATGACTTTGTTAGCAGTTGTTCTGACCGACTGGATTATTGTTGTTTGTGTCATGTTACAGTTTTCCTGGGCTACTGTGTTTGATAAGATGGATTCTTTCCAAAATCAATTCTTTTGTTTGTTTTTGTGAATATGTTTTTTTTTTTCTTTTAGTATGCTACTTGCTTAAATGTTTTCTTTTGGGGGGGACTTAAAAATTATTAATAAAATAATAACATGTATATGAGAGTACATGTCACATGTGTGCAGGTGCATGTGGAGGCAGAATGTGTCAGGTGCCCTGGAGACATACTAGACAGCTGTAAGCGGCCAGCTGTGTGTGGTGGGAAGTGAGCTTGGGACCTTTGGAAGAACAGGACAGGTTCTTAGCATATGGGCCATCCTTCAACCCAGTTTCAGTGTTTTCTGCAGTGATAACATAGTTGTTGTGAACTGCTTTAGTTTGCAAATATTCTTATTTTTTTCCTCAGTTTCAAGATGTAGCTTTACTGGACATAGCCACTTGATTGACAGGTGTGTGCATTCAGGACACAGTGTTGCTGTGTGTCCATGTTCCCCAGTTTTTCGTGTTAAAGCTGATGTTATTCTATCGTGTTTGCCGTTGTAGGTGGGTTGGCATTTCCCCCTTAGAGCTTTCGTAGAGTTTCTTTGCTTTGCAGTGTTGACATCTTGACTATGATATAGTGTGGTGTGTGAGAGAGATTCTTCCTATTTGGGGCTCTAAATGCCTCTGTGTTTATGTGCTTATTTCTTTTTGTAGGCTTGGGAAATTTCCTACCATAAACTTATTGGAGAAACTAATTACGTTTTTAGATTTTTTTTTTTAACCTCAACTTTTTCTTCTTTTGTGAGGATGCTTAGGTTTGGTCTCTTGAACATGTCTTAGGTTTTGGTCACACTGACCAACTTTTCTTTGTATGTCTGAATGGACTATCATCTTTAATTTGTCCTTCCCTTGGTAGTCTTTCTTCTTCTCTTTGTGGCATGGCTTTGTTTAGTGATACTGTCCACTGTATTTTTTTTTATTTATTTGATTGATGCTTTGACTCCACACCCTTCTGTTTGGCTTATTCTCAGTCTTGAGCTAAAGTGTCTCTGTGTTTCTGTCTGTTATCCACCCGCTCACCTTTTCCTAGTTCTCTGACTCTCTGCTTTGGATCCCTAGTGATTTCCTCATTTCATTCATCTGCTTCTTTTAGGACTCTGAAACATGTCCTGCACTTTATTCACCATCACCTTTGGCTTCTGGTTTTGGGGAACTGTTGTCTTGTGGCTGTTTTCTTATACTTGCTCTGTGTGTGTGTGTGTGTGTGTGTGTGTGTGTGTGTGTGTGTGTGTGTGTGTGTGTGTGTGGTGTGTGTGTGGTGTGTGTGTGTGTGTGTGTGTGTGTGTGTGTTGCATTCCATTATGATGGTTGGTTGTAGTCCCTAGCTCTTTTTTTTTAATTCATTACATTTCCAACACTCTTTGATTGACTTCTTTTCCAAGCACCTCTGGTGTGCTGGTTTTGCACGGATGCTTCCTGAACTATTGAGAAGGGATGCTGACTACACTGATAGATGCAAAGACGGGCATCAGTCTTGGTGTGAACTTGCATGAGTGGGTACCTGTCCCTTCCCTCTTGTTCTTAGTTGGGTTTAGGGACAGTGGCACTAGGGTCCTGACTTGAGAAAACACAGTTAATAGGTTTTGAGAGCTGAGCTAGTTAGTAAAGGAATCAAAGGAGGAGGAAGTAAATAATTAAGAAGTAAAAGGAATGGGGAAGGGAAGATACAAAGTTTAAAAATAGAGGCTAAGTGTGGGTCCAAGGGATAAGGAATACTGGAGAAAATGTCCTAGAATAGGTGCAGATCAGAAGAAAAGACAGCCATAAAAGCCTATTTAGATGAGACCGAAGCTAAAAACCAAACAACCAAGCAACTGAAGTTCTGAAGCAGATATTTAAAATTCCAATTCCATTGCATGGCTAGCATAGAATAGTAGTCCATGTTTTTCACTGGTTGTGGTGGACACAGTTCCTTCCACCCTCAGCCATCTTACACCACAGTCTGCCGGTGGGCGATGGCTTCAAACATCATATGTCTTCCCTGCTGAAAGGGGCCTGTATGGCATTCTCCTTTCTCCAGGGGCCTGCCTACCAGTTGCAGCTTCATCTCTGGCGTGCACTGGGGGCTTTCCGTGATGGGGTGTGGAGGGTACGCTCACCCTGTGTTTATGGTTGTTGCTGGGCACCCTCTTTCTGGTTCTTTCTGACCATTTTTATTCCTCTTCTCAGACAGCTCTTGTCTAAGAATTCTTGTGATTAGTAGTGCGATTGTGCCAGATTCAGCACACTGATCATTTTCCCTCCTTCTTGTTTGCTTAGGCGGTGGGCAGAGGAGCTGTCCTCCTTATACTCCTCAAGCTTGCTGCCCTCTGGGTACTTGCAGGGAGGCTCAGCTTAAGTACTGTCATGCACTACTGTTAACCCAGTCCCCATAGCTCTGCGTTGCTCTGACCATCTTTCTGTCCATAGAGAGGCTAGCTCCCACGTGCAGCTCCGTAGTCCAGCCAGCCTCTCTTTAGCTTGTCTTTCTTATGGTAGCTGGGTTCAGCTGGGAGCAGCGCTTCCCTGGCAGTTACTACTGAGCCCGGCCTGGGACAAGCACAGGACAGTGGCCGTGGTGCAGTCACTCCTGGCGGTTTCACCATGATGATTTTTCTAGAGGTCACCATGGCTTATTTTTTTCTCTGTTACCTGTTTTCATTTTCCCACGGCCCTTTGTGTCTTTCTGATGTTCTTCTGGCCTTTCTCTCAATAGGAATTTGCTGCATGTAATTTTAAAAAACAACCTTCTGCCTTTCCTGGGAGCTCGGCCCTTGCTCTGGGGTAGCTCTGAGACCTGTTGCCTCAGGCCCCACGCTCACTGACCCGGCTTCTCTTGTCTACCTTCCTTTGCTCCTGGAAGGGTGGAGTTATCAGCCCCACCCGAGATCTGTGAATCTACAGATAAAAACCACCCAGCTTTATTACTTTAGAACTTGCCGGCTAGCATAATAGCTGAGCACAGAAGCCCTCAATTTTTCAGCTAGCCTTCTCTGATCTCCTTGGCTATCTCTGCTCTGGTGGTAGAGTCCACTGGTTCTAGCTTTCCCGAGATCTTACATGTTTGTTTAGTGTTTCTTGTTCCAGGGCATGGCAGAAAAGCCCTTCTCTTTTCCTCCGTCTCCTTTTCCTCCTGGGACCCGGAAGTCCTATCTGTTCCTTCGACCCAGCAATTCCATTATTGACCAAATCAAGGACTAATTAGGGAACTAGACTTTTGTATCAGCATCTCCCCCAACAGGAACTCTAGTAATTTTAATCCTGATTCTTCTTCACTGGGGCACATAGAGGCAGCTCCTCATCTATCACCATACCCAGAAATCCTTTTTTAATTTACTTTTGAGACAGATCTTTCTAGGTAGTGTAGGTTGGCCTGGAACTCACTGTGTTCTGGCCTCACCGTTGCCAGTGTTGTGACAATAGCTGTGTGCCACCATACTGAAGGGCTTGGGAAGATACTCTCTTGAGCCCTTGGCTCACATGGCTAGGTGACCTGTTTTTCTTTTCTGCTGTAGCTTTATGGCCAACTTACTTGGCACTTCTGAGTCCAGTTTTAAACCTTTTATCTAGTGTGCCCCTTTCCCACTTGAATAGCATTATTTCTGAGATAATGCCTCATTATTTCTTCTTTTGGTACAGGATCCCCAGCACAGTTAAATACTCCAGGGAAGCTTGGGCGACAGGTACACTACAGGCTTCTTTGCCTTGGAGTCCAGCCTCATAGTCTTCAGCCTACGTGGTTTGTCTCTAACCTCATATTAGTGTCTAGCGTTCTTGGAAGAATTCTTCAGTCTTGAGTGTTAGAAAAATTTCTTAAATGTTTGGTTCGATATTGAAAGTAAAGTCAACTGCCGTCCCAAATATCTCAGAACTGCTAGGTGGGCCTTGTTAATGTATAGTTGTACCATTATGTAACAGCCTCTCGAAGTTAATTTCCCTCGTCATCAGATGTTTCAGCGACTCCCTGAATGGTGGGTGGCCATTGCTGATCTGCTTATCATAATCACTCTCACCATTGATTATTAATCTTTTGTACAGAATTAAATGTCATCCTAACAACATTCAGGTCCACCTGTGAGCCAGTTTCCTTCTTGTAAGGAACTTCCTCGGGAGCAGACGAGCTTTATGTAGTGCACTTGCTATTGCTTATTGAGAATACAAGTTAGGAATAATAGGACATTTCCTGACCTCTGAGTGCAGGGATTGGGGTAGGCCATGTGATGAGCCCAGGATCGGGCTTCTGGTTATTGACATGAATGCAGACACAGATTCTTAACCTCCGTTGTACACAGAGCCCTTTAGTGATACTGCAAGCAGGATGGGGATGGGGATGGGGATGGGGGTGGGGGTGGAAGTGGGGCTGGGGCTGGGGCTGTGGTTGTGGTTGTGGCTGTGGCTGTGGCTGTGGCTGTGGCTGGAGATGGGGATGGAGATAGGGATGAGATGAGGATATTGCTGCAAAAACAAGGGTCACAGCTTACAATTAATTACACCTCTTCTGGGATGGCTTTCTATCATTACTGGAGAAGCTAGGTCTGTATTCTCATTACAAACAAAAAGGAACCAAACATTCCTCATCATTTTCTCTGTCTCTTTTTTCCTGGGTGGGAGTCCAAGGCACCAATCTAGGCTAGGGCCAGGGAATTAGGACAAAGTACTGCAGTTGGTGGTCTGAGAGGATTGAGCTCAAGGAAGAGCAAATTGGTTAGTATCTGTCCCCAGGGCATAATGCTCAAGATATCTTAGCTCAGCTGTCATGGTGCCTGAGTTTATTTGAACACATATTTTGGGGTGTCTAAAGTAGGAGCTAAGACATGGAGGACAAATGCACTCTGAGCCTCCTTGGTGGCAATCATAGACTTTAATTATTAATGGACATTTCTGATTTGTTGGTTTCAGCCTATAGGTGCTAGTTGAAGTACAGAGCTCAGAGAGGAACAGTCTTAACTTGACTATTGGAAGAACAGCTGCTCCCGGGCTCCATCTTCTTCCTGTCTGCTCAAAACTCTCCAAATACAAGAGGTTGAAAGTATCTGTTCCCTTATCTGAGCTCCACATGAGTGACAGGAAGGGGAAAGGTGAGACCAGGAAATATCCAAAGATCCATTTGTCTTTTTGTCTGCCTTCTTCTTCTTCTTCTTCTTCTTCTTCTTCTTCTTCTTCTTCTTCTTCTTCTTCTTCTTCTTCTTCTTCTTCTTCTTCTTCTTCTCCTTCTCCTCCTCCTCCTCCTCCTCCTCCTTCTGCTCCTCCTCCTCCTTCTCCTTCTCCTCCTCTTCTGCCTCTTCCTCCTTCTCTTTTTCCTTCTCCTTTTTCTCCTCTTTCTACTCCTCCTCTTCCTGCTCCCTCCTCCTGCTTATTTGAATCCAAGTCTCAATGTATCCCAGGCTGACCTAGGTATCCAAGGATTACCTTGAATTTTTGATCCTATTTTTACCTCTTAATATTGGGATTCCAGGAGCACACCACCATGCCCCTTTAACTAATTTTCTCTTACTTTCCCGCATGCTAAAGTTCTCTCTCTAATAAGAGCAGAGGTCTTGAAGACAAATCCTAGGCCAAGAGTCAGATGTTGCCACATCTGGTTTGACGCTAGTCTATCTCACTGGGTACTCTTGAGAAAAATCTCTTCTCATCTGAGAATCATTATGCCCTTATGGCTTGTGTATGCCTATGAGGCACAGAGGCAGGAGGTATGCATGGTAATGATATCTTATCTTAGTGAAAAGACAGAATCTGGGAGGAGATGGCGTCTTTTCCAGTAATATTTATAGAAAGACTGTGGCCTGGCTCTCAGCATATAGTAGGCACTGAAGCCTAGTAAATTTTCAGATGCGTTGTTTGAATCAAGAAGATAGGAAAGGAGAGATGGAGGAGAGGAGAGTTACGCTGACATCCTATCATATGGGTATAAAGAGGATTCAAATGGCTTTTTCTGCTGAAACAAGCCCCTATTCTGAACCCTCTTCCCTCAGAGATGTCTCTCAGGTTCAACTCCTCCTCATTTCCACCTTACTCTTTTCATAGAGAAGAGAACGCTTCACACTTTCTCCTAAACAGGCGTAACTAGGCCAGGCTTCCATGGCCGAGGAAG
>LR753682.1:99205-167221 GCA_902729485.2 Mus minutoides | reverse complement strand
GATATAGCTGTCTCGTACAGAAGTGGATGCTCATAATCATCTATAAGAGGGAACACAGGGCCCACAATGGAGAAGCTAGAGATAGAACCCCAGGAGCTGAAGGGGTCTGCAACCCTAGAAGAGGAACAACAATATGAACTAACCAGAACCCCCAGAACTCGTGTCTCTAGCTCCATATGTAGCAGAAGATGGCCTAGTCAGTCATCATTGGGAAGAGAGGCCCCTTGGTACTGCAATCTTTATATGCCCCAATACAGGGGAAAGCCAGGGCCAAGAAGTGGGAGTGGGTGGACAGGGGAGCAGGGAGGGGGGAGGGGGAAGGGGACTTTCGGAATAGCATTTGAAATGTAAATTAAGAAAATATCTAATAAAAAATTGGGGAAAAAAAATGAAATGGAGGATGGGTTCTATGATTTAGTCCTGAGTCTGAGGATTTAATTCCAGTCCAAATTTCTGAATTAAATATAGCTTTTGCACCAGCTATTTCTTATGTCCTCACAATTGTAGGGAGGCAGATAGTGAATATGGAACCAGCTCAGATTACATCCTCAAAGTTTTCATATTATGTCATCTAGCTCCTTGAAGGAATGAATGCTTTATCTGTTTTAGTGGCTGTTCACTGTGGTGAAAAACCATTATTACCTCGCCTACTTTGTGGTCCTACAACAAGAAAATGCTTCATTCTTCAAAACCACCTACCTAGGAAGAGGCGATCACCTCTTATCTGTTTTGAAATTCTTAAGTAAAATTTACAACTTCTGAATTAATTCTGGTGGCTCTCCCAAACATTTTTGTAACTCATTCTTTAAGTAAAACAAACAAGCTAAAGCAGGTAAGACAGGGAGGTATTGTCTGGTTCTGGGATATTTATGTTAAGAAAAGTTACTTTGCCATTCCCAGGCATGGTGGCCCTTGCCTTTAATCCCAGCACTCAGAAGGCAAAGGCAGGCAGATTTCTGTGAGTTCAAGGTCAGCCTGGTCTATAGATAGAGTTCTAGTGCAGCCAGGATTACACAGGGAAACCCCCTGTCTTGAAAGAAAGGAGTTCGAGAGAGCATGGAAATGGGTTCATGGAAAGCAGGAGTCATTCCTAACATCTTTGTTCCATGAGATAGGATGCGATTACTCCTCTTCAAATTCTGATTTTTTTCATCATAAGATAGATTTGTCTGTTTGTGTGTCTCAGGATGAGAACAGATAGGAGCGATTAAAGATTCCCAGGGGTCTTCAGTAACTCTGCCTGCGATTAAGTAATTATTCACAATTTCCCCAAACTGAACACAAACAAGGCACCTAGTGATCCAAAATTGCTCTGAGCTGCTGACAGACAGTCTCAACAGAGTAGCGGTGACCTGAAACAGAGGTGGCCCCAAAACCTAGAGCACACGTTTTGAATCATTGTGTGGAATCAGAAAACTAATGGGGCTAGTTGGAAGTGGAAGTGAATCTTCTGAATGAAGATTCTTAACTGCTGCTGGTTTTCTCCTGATCAAATACCTGAAACTCTGCCTGAGCACACTGTTTCCGTATCTTAAGTGTTAAAACTGACTCGGGGTGCTGCCCCTGTAATACTCAATGTAAAACTCAAACTAAGAATCTCTTTTACATAGTTTGTCTTCCACTCATCAGATTAAGTTGAACTAGAATAAAACAGAGCAGTGTCTTGAGCATAGCATAGTATGCTTCTCCCCCGCTCTCAAAAACAATTTTTTAAAGTATGTGCATTGTTTATCAAGTTAAGAAGATATGCATAGCTTTGGAATTTGGCTTCAACCTAGTCTTCTAAGTGAGAACTGGACTTCAGTCACAGAAACCCTCACAGGCTTCATATGCCTGAGTCTAGCAAAGGTCTGTGTATTCACTGACAAGGCAGCTTGGGACCTCTATCTTGGATGTCCACCAAAGATCTTCACATTTCTCGTGAGCCACCCCAACCCCACAGCTCCTTGGCAGAAGATCTTTCTTGCTTTGCTGCAGTTATAATGGCCAGTAATTAGCATACTTATTCTGCAAAAAATTAGAAATCTTAAAAATATATACATTTTAAAAAATTTTTTCTGAACCGTATGGTCACTATCTCGACAACTCAACTCTGTCACAGTAGTGTGATGTAGTCCATGAACAATGCCTAAAAAATGAGCATGTTTGTATTCTAATAAAGTTATGAATTGGGAATGTGTGCATTCTAGATAATACCAAGGAGCCACAACATATTTTTATCCATTAAGGTGTCTTTCAACCATTTAAAAATGAAAAAGCTATTGTGAGGTTGCACACCAGTTTGCCAACATCTGGAATAGGCTATTAACTTTATCTCAAATTCCCATAGCATCTCTAGCTGTGTTTATTTTGTGTTAAAGCTATTCACATACTTTCCTCCCCTATACTCTACTAGCCTCTAAATTCTTGAAGGGAAGAAAAACTTGTCATAATAATCTTGTGGATAATAAAAGTTAGTATTCATTGATCACTTTGTCAGACCCTGAGCTAAAGTTTTACATGGAAATTCTAACATGTAGGAAGTAGACATCACTATAATTATAATATACGAGTTAAGTAATGTTATTTTACAAATGAGAAAATTAATGCTTGGGGGGGGCGATTCTATATTTAATGAGTGGAAGAGCTGAGCCTTGGCTGTCTTAGCTGCCTGACTCTGGGGTTCAGCCCTTCTGACTGTTTCACACGCAGATGATTTGGAACTTATATCCTGAGAGTATGTTATAATAAGAGGCACAGAAAGTGAGCCCCCGGGACAAGGTACAGGGCTGTGGCAAAGGCCCTTTGGAGGTAAGCAAGCTTCAGAGAACTGAGAAACGGGCAACACTGAAGTCTGCCTGCCTTAGGAGAGCCTTTGCCCAGTTATTCCTTACATCATGGACAACAGACCCTGGACATGTAGTAAATAAAATAGTGTAAAGCGAGGAATTACAGAGAAAGAAGAGTGAATGGTAGGGAGACACACAGAAACACTGGCAGAGCCCCAGCGGAAGGGCCAGGCCTACCAGCTAACAGCACAGCAGCTTCACTCCCGGGAGGGAAGAAATGAGCAACAGCTGGAGGACCCACGTGCCATAGAAAAAGTCTTGCCTTTTGCGATCAGAGCTGAGCAAATTGCTTATGTGTGAAAGGTTTGTGGAACCAAGTTAAATGGTGCTAAGGCACTAGATAAAAGATCACACCCTTTAGCTCAAGACACCGGCCTCTAGAGATGACTTCTAGCAATCCACAGCCTGGTTGAGGACAGGCAGTGAATGGCATCCATATTAGCAAATTGAGCTGTGACCTGGCAACAGGACCATAAAAAGGTCCTTAAATCTCCCAGGGCTGCTGCATCTGTGCAAAGAGAAAGCAAAGAGGAAAGGCAGGCAGGCTACAGGCCCAGAAAGACCAGCTGCCTCTGCACTTTAGGGAGCAGCTGGCAATGGCCACTCTCAGTGCAGACTCGCCTGGCCCAGGTTTACTGCATGGGGATCTACATCTTAACAAAACTAGGCACACTAATGTGAACAGTGCTGGCCATATCACCTACACTGCCTGTTCTGCGAAATCCACAGTTCCTTCTGAATAGCACTCTACATGNAGAAAGACCAGCTGCCTCTGCACTTTAGGGAGCAGCTGGCAATGGCCACTCTCAGTGCAGACTCGCCTGGCCCAGGTTTACTGCATGGGGATCTACATCTTAACAAAACTAGGCACACTAATGTGAACAGTGCTGGCCATATCACCTACACTGCCTGTTCTGCGAAATCCACAGTTCCTTCTGAATAGCACTCTACATGGGAAGCTGTTTTCAAGGATTGACTGTTCATTGGATTTAGAGAAATGAGGAATGCAGGAGGGGAGGAAGGAAAGAGGAGAAGAAGAAAGAGGAGGAGGAAGAATAAGGTAGAAGAGGAGGGGGAGAAAGAGGGGTGGGAGGAGGGAAAGGAGGAGGGGGAAGGAGGAGGGGGGAGGAGGAAGGGGAGAGGAGGAAGAGGAGGAAGAAGAGAAGAGTTGTCAGGTGTCCAGGGCTGTCTACTTGACCCTCCCAACCTGCTTGAGACCTGTGAAAGTCTTTATACTTCAATGGATTCAATCTGCCAGTCTGATGAATCAAATACCCCAAGCATCAAAGCTCTACCAGCAGATGATTATGTACATTTTTTCTGATTTTCTATTTCTCTAGAAAATGAAGCATCTGAGATATATAATCTAATTGCAGAATCTAGTATGGCTGGGGGTCTCATCTCTGGACTTTGGCCTCTACTGTCACTGACTTTATCACAATTACATATACTTAATTGTTTATATGCATTAACATAAACAGCAAATACACCACTTCCAGTAGATCACTGAGCTGAAAAGGGAAAAACCTGCTGGCAGCTATGGTCCTACGCTTGGCTCCCTACAGTGGAGGGTGCCTTTACTATATATAGTACCTATGAATTGGCAAATGAATCATTTCATTGTCAAATAGACACTATCATCCTGTAAATGCCAGCCGATAACATGCTGATACCAGCTCTTCCCAAAGGCTGGCACTACACCATTCATTAGTCAGCAGAAAGTCATAGCTTCCCCAAAGCCTCTGTGATAAGGGAGAAAAGGATTCTAAAGGAATGCCTAAGTTACCATTTAAAAAGTCACACTGTGAGTGTATGTGAAGAATATGATCACAAGCTGGTTGGAGGAAGAAAGTCAGATTGCTAAAAATAAAGATATGCAAACATACACACACACACACACACACACACACACATATATATATAGTGTGTGTGTGTGTGTGTGTGTGTGTGTGTGTGTGTGTGTGCTGGCCAGCCCAGTGTCATCTTTCTGCACAGTAGTTTCTGCTTGATCCTGGGTCCTTTCACAGCTGCCACCTCCTAGGCGGGGAACCCATGGAAGCTAGCTGCCAGGCTTCTCACTATTCTTCCATTTGTGAGTGTGATGTCATGTACAGCTCGAGACACCATCCCATCCCATTGCCAGTGTCCGAGATTCATTCATGTTACTGAATGAATGAACAACCCTGGTGCCAGGTGTTTCCAAGCTAAGAGGAAATCTCACAGTATCTAAATTTCACTACATGGTACGGTAATTTCACTTCTTTCCACCTGCTTCATTTACTGTCCTCCCAAGTTTGAAGAGAGAGAGAGAGAAAAAAAAAAAAAAAGACTGTGTGCAGTTACTCGAGAAACCTAAAAAATGTAGATGAATACTAATAATTCCGAAGTGTCCTTGTTTTCAAATGGAGTCCCTGGTTTTGCCTTAGCTGGCTTTCTCTTTTGTAACATCCTCCATGATTCTTACTTAGTTTGCAAATGTCTGATTCTGCTGAGGTAAAGAAACCATCCAGCCCTCTGCTATGGTCTCCCCTTGTCCAGCTGAAGGAACCGGTGAACATAGCCTGAGGGATGCTAATGTACCCTTTGCAGCCTCCAAGTCAGGGGGGGGGGGGAAGTAGAGACGGGCTTCCAGTTGACCCAGTTAGCTTTTCCCATTCTTTCTCACCCGCTGTGTAACCTTGACACCACATGGATCTCTGTGCATAAGCAGCAGGAGCAAGCTCCTTGATTTAAGAAGACTAAGAAAGGAGCCCAGCCCATTGGCCCTCGCTGTTCTTCTGAGAGGTCTGGGGCACAGGCTCAAAATTTTGTTTTTCAAGCCAAGCCTATGCAAGAGATTACCTCCCAAACAAGAATTCCCTAGCGCTCTGAGAGAGCAATAAGACTGGATGCTTGCGGAATTGGGGGAGGGGCTCCACTAGTTGCAGACGTGGAGTCCGCACCTCTGGGCGAACACTAGGGCTGTGCGGGTGGGGCATCCGAGTGAGCAGTCTGTGCTCCACCCTGGCATCCTTAGGATCTGGGATCCCGAGCCACTCCCTCAGCACCCCGCCACCCCTCCCCGCAAGCTGAGAGGTGGGGGCTCTGAAAGATAGAGAGAAAGAGGAGCACGCTGAGAAACAAAGCGATGAGATCACCCGGAAGGAGCCTGTTTCATCGCGGAAGACAGAGAATGAAGTACAAAGTAGGGATGACCAAAGGAAACAGATGTCAAAATGTAGGGAGTAGGGCAGATCAACTAAAGCACACGGAAAGGAAGCTAAAAATCAGTGTGTGCAAGAAAGAGCGGAAACTGCAGAGAGGCCAGTCAAAACCAGCGTTGCTTAGGGAAAAAGCAAGTTAGTTTCAGCCCCCTCCTCTGCTCCCCAAATTCTAAGGTCTTGTCAGTTCCTTATTTTATACAGATTTTGTATGTCAAGGGTAAGAGGGTGAGCTTCAGGGTGTCCCTGAATCCAAACCATCAGGCAGTGTGTTTAACTAATTACTCGTCTGAGTGTCCATAGAATGTCCACAGCTTTTCTAAGCTCAGTGCTGCCCGTTACTTCTGTACCTCTAGAAAAGGGTCATTGTTATAAGGCTGAGTTATAGAAAAGAAAGAAAAAAAGATCAAAACATGCGAAACACATAAACTGTGAGTGATAGAAGTGAAGAATCTGGTAGCAACTGACTGAGAGCAGTCACCCAACCCAGATAACATGCTAAGGCACAACTTCGAAGGTAAATGCAGAAAGGAAAGCCTGGTGGGAGAAAAAGGGAAGGGTTCCATGCCAGGGTGGTCTGTGGGCCTTAGGGAACACTTATGGAAGTAGTGAGTGAGGCCACTAAGTGATTTGGATTCTTCTCTCTTCCTCACAGGGAACTGGCCAGTACCCTGCCTGTTCCGGTTCAGATTCAGCACTCAGTAGTAAGCGCAGGTAGCTAGCTGAAAAGCCCTTTACCTAATGTTTCTTTCTTAAGCCTGAAGATGACCATAGGACAACTGTACCCTTAGGCCTAAGCAACTCTCCTTTTCTGCACTTACAGTTCAATGTGGCTCTTTCTCAGGTGCCTACTAACTTGACTCTTCTCTCTATCCATTCTCCTCACCCAATAGTTCCTTCTACCATTTAACCAGGCAGCAAGAAGATTCCTTTGAAACTCCATTTAGCTACCCTCTCCCACAGCATTGCTCTTGAGAATAGCATGCTGACTCAAAGGTTCCAGGTAAACGGTAGGTTTGTAATCTTCCTTCTCACTATTGTTGAACTGGCTACCATAACACAGAGCTCAGAAAGGAAGTGTGTGTGTGTGTGTGTGTGTGTGTGTGTGTGTGTGTGTGTGTGTGGTTTTATGCATATATCCCTTCTCCAATGAAATCAGATATAAATAAAGGATTCTGTCTTCCAGCAGGACACGGCTTTTGCACTCTTGAGTGGTCTGTAGCTATGATTCCCTGTATAAGATCAGACACATAAAGACCCTGACATCATTAGAGGAAGCACTTATGGGAGCACATCTCTAACTGATGATTTATATGAATTAATGGTGGATGAGAGAGAGAGAAAGAGAGAGAGAGAGAGAGAGAGAGAGAGAGAGAGAGAGAGAGAGAGAGATTGATTTTCTTTAGTGATGTAGCCATTGGTATGGTACCCATGATCCTGTAAACAACCCTAATAAACCTGATTGGTATAAGTGGGGATGGTCGAAAGTGGAAGGGGAGTTAGGAGTTAGTTGGAAAGAGAAAGGAGATTTGCAGGTGTGGGAGGGAGAGAGAAAGGAAGGGACACAGGAAAGGAGGAAGAGGTGAGCATGTGCAAGATACATCATGTACATGTATGAAAACAGAATAATGGAAAGCATTATTGTGTATAACTCAGCTATGCTAATAAAAACACAACAAAATTGACTTTAGAATGGCTTCATCTCCATAACCCAACAATGTTATTTTCTCCCGTTTCCATAAGAGATTGACAGCTCTCCAGCTCCATTTTGGATGAACTTGAAGTTTTACAGACAGAGGAAGAAATTTTCACTTGTGTTATTATAGTGTGGGAGGTGTTTTAAGTTTTAAGGTTAACTATTGTCTTTTCTAAGAAGCTGTTCACCGCGAGTCTGTTTCCACTAACATACCTTTGTTTCCTGGGAAATGGAGCACTGCATTGTTACAAAGTTCAAGTTTAAATAGATTAAATGATTTTTCTCCCAACCTGACTTCAGATGAGCAACAAAAATGCTCTTCCGTCTGCATTAGGGGTTTGTAACTTACGTTGTACATGTCTGCCAACTAATATGATTATAAAAAAAAAAAAAAAAAAGATTCATTCACTCCACCTCGAAGGCTGCTGAGGGCAGGGGTCTGCTCAGAAGTACCCAGATGCTTTTTTTGATGGATTGCAGTCAGTGATCCATAGATTACACTGAGGCCTGGCTGCGACCCGAACCACACCCCTGTCTGAAAATATGTTCCTTGCATACATTGAAAATGGCTCTACTGATCAAGTAAGAATTTTCTACTTTACTCCGTTGTTTCCAATGGACACCCAGAAGTAGCTATTTCCACAAAGTGGCCAATAATCCCTACTCTAAATTCCAATTAAAAATATCATAATGCCATGTTATCTCACAGCTAGGGGCACAAGCTTACAGAGTCCGTGGTAGAGCTGAGGCTCCTTAGTCCTCTTTACTTCTGAGTGTTCTCCCAGCCCCTCTGAGTTCCCAGGGCCACATTGAATGAGAAAGCTAAATTTGGGACAAAGTAGATAACTGAATTAGATCATTAGTGTCAAAGGCATGCTGTAGCCTAAGGCATTAGGCAAGTCTCAATTTATTATCCTTCCATTCTGGGCCTGAAAGATACAGATTAGCAGACAAGCTGGATCCTCTGCTACATTTCAATCATGGAGACTTGGTTTGTTGCTCGTGTGTAGTGACTATGGGCTCATAAAAGCTGAAGAATATGAAGAATATGGCCTGAAAAGAGCAGATTATGCTTTCCTGCCCCAGGAGAAAAGCTCCTGCTGCATAATTTCCTTGACTATAATATCCAATATAAATGCAAATTAACTTTCACTGTTTTATCAAATCTACTAAGTTATAGGCTACCTATTAGTCTTCTACAAAGTTTCAGTATATAGAAAAGTGCAGCTAGCCCCCATCCAGGGTATATTTCAACCTTCAGGCAAATGCAGGATCCTAGTGTAACATCCCCAACACACTTCTTGCCATCATTTAGGAGCAAAACGAAATGTATGCAGAGTAAAGGAGGTGAGGATGCTGGTGATGTAATCTGTGGTAACAGACATTTTTTATTTAGTAAATTGTTTTACTACCACGAGCTGAATGATGTTTCTTTGACATTCAGGATAATCTTGACTGCTGTATATTCATTGTTGACATGCATCCAGGGGAGAGCAAAATTGCTACAAAGACAATAAATTCACCAGTAAAAACACTGTCTGATTTATTTTCTCCAAGGTGTTAGAGGTATATGAAATAAGCTACAAGACTCCAGGTTTTAGGCTCCCTGCCAGACCTTTCAGTGGTGTATTAAAAAAAAAATAATCTGGGGTTCACAGGCCAAAAGTTTGATTATTCTGATACAATCAGACCTCACTGAAGTCTTGTTGACATCTAAAGTGCACTTGCTCAAAGGTCTGTGAGGCTTGCGTGGCTTCTCATCCTGCTCTCTATCCAGTGTAGAGCCTATTTTGTGCCTGAAAAGACTCTAGAAACAAAGGCAGTTGCTGTCTCCTTTGAATATCGAGGTTTGTCCAACATCAGCAGAGAAAGTTAAAATCTGATGAATTAAAAAAAAAATGCACCACATCACTAGAATAATTTCCTAGTTCTCCTCAGACTTTGCTGCTGAACATCTCACTGAATTGTCATAGTTTCTAACTGTGGACACTTTCTAGAACCGAAGAGGATTCCAGGCGTGTGTCGCAGCTGCACTGTACTGTGTCCATTTCTGGAAAGAGGACTTGGCATTATTCCCCCCCACCACACGCCCCCAAGAAACCACCAATTTACACATCTGTTCTTTGCAGCAGCAGATATAATTACCATGATGCTGTTTGTAGTCACATGACCCTGTGAAGGGGGCACTGCTTAAACATCTGTAAACATAGATAAACATCATATTGTGTTTCTTTCTCAAGCCATTTGAGCAATTTCTGCTGGAGGGAAAAAAATATCTTTTGTCAGTGTTCAGTAGCATCTCCCTTTCTGGGCAAAATTGGTTTTGCCCCTAGGAAAGCAGATTTTGTTGAAGCATTCTTGACTCAGAGACAAAGTGAGTGTTCAAGCAAAATAGAGCTTCTAAAAAAGCCAAGCTGTAAGAGAAGGATGGCTTATTAGGGCTGCTCTGGCCCATCATTTCTTAGGATCTTCCAGGAAAAAGCCAGGCTCTTTACTAAAGATAGTTTATATTGCTTCAGTGTCTTTCTCCAGAGAAGAACTTTTCAGTTAAACTCATGTATTTGACTGTCCCACCTCCTGCAGCTAGTTAAATGGACTGTTTTATTGTTGTTGTTCTTGTTTGTTTGTTGTGTGTGTGTAGAGAGAGAGAGATTTGTTTAAGATCCTAATGAAAATGAACACACTAGCCAATACTTGAATTACTTAGTACTTTAAGCAGCAATGAATTCTACTTTACACACATTTTGATAAGTTAAAATGAATACAATGAAGGGGTGAGATATGTAAGATTATATACCAAGACTGAACACTTACGACCTATGAGAATTGATTTCTTCTAGCCTCAACTGAAGAAGGACATATCAGTACAGCCATGCCTAAAGGCCTATACATAGTAGATTTGGTTTGAGAATAAAAAGAGAGAGAAGACAGTCACTATTTCTTCTCTAATGGTGGTTCACATATTTTAGAAAATATTTTCCTGCCACTAATTTTTAAAAGTTCAAAGACTATTTAAGAGCCCCCCCCCCCCCATGGGGAAAGCCATTAAACACAAACAAAACAAAAGTAATACTTTTGCCCAGAAAGCAATATTTACATGTGGATGAAATTACCCAGACTCTGGGGTTAATACAGAGCAGGAACTTCAAAGATTGTAAAATCTAATTTACAACCAAGATTAAGATTAAGACAAGGGATCTCTGAATAAGAAGTTTGAATTAAGCACACCTTTAATCCCAGCACTCGGGAGGCAGAGTCAGTCGGATTTCTGAGTTCGAGGCCAGCGTGGTCTACAGAGTGAGTTCCAGAACAGCCAGGGCTACACAGAGAAATCCTGTCTCAAAAAACCTAAATAAATAAATAAATAAATAAATAAATAAATAAATAAATAAAAGTTTGAGTTAGATAAAGTCCTTCCCAAACTTTTAGTGCTAAGAACCCTGAAAAGACAGGTTAGGTAGAGACAGCATTGGAGAGCCAGAGGTTACATTGAGTGAACCAATGATACAAAATACAACGTGGGAACAGAAGCCAGTCCTCAATTTTTTCTAGCCTTCTTTGAGATTTAAAAGCTTACATTTTGTTTTAAAAGTCAAATGTAAGAAAAATGAATGCTCGCTGGTGTTCAGTGATCTCCCAGATGAGGTATAAAAATCCAGTCACAGATTTTTAGCTCAGCCTACTACAAATAAAGCTAATCTGGCAAGACCCTTCGGTTTACCTTGTGGCTTATTTAGCTGGTAACTGTCTCTTTGAAAGATGTTGAAGAGCCAAACATGTGACAAAACTAGAGAAAGTTACATAGGGACTTCTTTTTTTTTTTTTTTGTTTTTCGAGACAGGGTTTCTCTGTATAGCCCTGGCTATCCTGGAACTCACTTTGTAGACCAGGCTGGCCTCGAACTCAGAAATCCGCCTGCCTCTGCCTCCCAAGTGCTGGGATTAAAGGCACATAGGGACTTCTATCAACAGAAAATTGGAGAATTGCCCCTATCAACTTACTAGATGCCATTTTATCTCAAGATGGTAGTCCACACCAATATTAAATCTTTGTATCTACTAACTTCACATGACAGGTCAATGTTTTCAAAACTTACCAAAAGGAGAGAGGTAATGGCAAACTATTAGTAACTTAGTTGAACTATCTCTTTTAAAAAATCATTTCCTGAACAGTAGTTTTGAGTTTGAAAAAGAGAGATGAAGAAATGGATTCAACATAAACATCATTTAAGAAAGACACAAATAAAATGAAAGTGACTGACACAAAGCAGCAGCCCTCAGAATTAAGTATTGGGACACACTAAGTGTAAATATGTGATTAAGAACTTTCATAGAATCATCACTGAAGCTTGTCGAAATGAAGGAAGAAGATTCAAAGGAAAAGATGAAGTTGGAGAAAGGTGGTGGATCCCAGGAGGCTAAAGAGAGAATGGGACTTCAGATGTCTTCCTGATAGAAGTTCTTAACAGGCAGAGAGGGAATTCATTGGAAAAGCATGTGCATCATGGACTACGTCCTTCATCAGTATTGAGGCTCTGGCTTTGGTTGAGGATGAACACTAATGACCTCTGAGATATGATGGACCTAACTTAGAACACATGCCAGTGCATACTCAGAGGAGTTCTGGTCTTCTCCTTGGCAATGAACCCAGTGAAGGACCCACTGGGACATGTGTGAAGAGGAAGTAACCCCAGGCTGAGGGCCGCATATCTTCCTGTTAGGTTCCCACACTGGTCAAAGCTTTCAAATGGCTCCACCTCCCATCAAAATCTACTCCTGGATTTTTGCTACATAAGAGTCTTGTGAAGAACATATGAAAGAAGTCTGTCCTACAAAGGTCACTTCTAAAGGCTTCTCCAGAGGATGTCATCTCAAGTCACCCATAAAATACATGAGGACATGCTGCTTAACACATTCATACTCAGTAAGTTCTCCTGAAGCTTTTGTTTCCCTATTTGACGCTGAACACGCTCCTGAAAGTTCATCACTATAAAGCTAGTGAGGCCCAGACTTGTGATGGGATCCCAAAATACACGACAAGTCAGAGATTCTCTCAGTCCCGTCTATTTTTTATTTCAAGATTATCTCATCTCTCCACAAGAAACTCACCAGAAATCTAAGTATTCTAACCTATTACTTTGAGGTTACACTGACTCCCTTCCTCAATCTTTCAGGCTTCCCTCTCCACTCCCATCTTATCTAATACACATTAGTCCCTGACTTGAAAAATGGCATCCTTGTATGGATTCTGCATGACATACCTTATCATTTAAACCATGATTGCCCATGATAATTCTAGTTAATAAACACACACACACACACACATACACACTGGGGGGGGGGGGGAAGAGAGAGAGAGAGAGAGGCAGAGGCAGACAGACAAAAAAGAGACAGATACAGAGAAGGAGAATTTCCCATAATACTGTAAACAAAACATTTGAAGTGCCTTGTGCAATATTAAGATCACCCTGTATCTATCAGTGACAGGAATATACCATCTCCTGGATGTTCGCTTAAGATAACTCAGATACATTCTAGCTTGGATGAAGTCATTGTTGGGCCAACTATATAAGTCTCCTATTTCCAACACAGATCATAAGCATCTACCTCTTCTTGCTGTCTCCCAAAACCATCTTTCTATCTGTAAGTCTCCAATAAATTATACTCTGTGCAGTTCTGGATCTATTTGCCTCTTTCTGAAGTTTTTTGGCAAAGGGGACTGGTTTTTATATACTCAGTAAGTTTGGAGCAAAACTCTTGCTATATAATCTCACTCATCTGCCTCCATCCATCTGTGATTGGAAAGTATCTCCCCAAAATTCATGCTGAAATTGAATCTCCTATAGAGTACTAATGGATGGGAGCCATTAGTTTAAGTTAAGTTAGGAGATAATCAAGTCTGAGGCTTCAGCCTACACAAATGGGATTAGCATTCTTGTATTAAAAAAATTTGAGTGAGTTTATTCTTCTTTGTCTTCTGCCATGTGATAACACAACAGCATGCTGACAGAAAAGCATGCAGCCCTCACTAGACTCATGAGTCCCTGGTGTCTTGATTTTAGGATTCCCACATGCCCAACCAGTGAGAAATAAATATCTACTGTACATCAGTCAATCGGCTGCAGTATGCTGTGGGGACTGCATCTGAATGAGCAGTAAGTTTCCCAACATGTGTCCTGTCCATGTGTGTACATTTCTCCTGAATCTGCTCTTCCTCCTCACCACGTACTACATTGTCCATTCAGGAGCTATCAAGGTTCCCTTACTCTGTAGCCAGAGGCCCATGGCCCGTTCTCCACTCTCCGCCTTCTTGGTCAACTTGGTTCAAGTGCTAATCATTATCATGTGCAGATTCTCCTCAGTGCCATCTCCAATTCCACATGTCAGTTCTTTTATTGACTCCTCTTTTTGTTTCTTTCAATAAAGTATTTCTTCCATTGATTGGGACAGCAAGTAAGTCTTTCTCTCAGATTGCTGGTAGGACTCTGTCAACTGGAGTTAGGAAATCTCTCAGTCACTCTTGGAGTCATTTGCACCTTGTCATCCCTGCCTCCAGTTCAGATTCTCCAAGTAAATATTTCTTTTGAAGTTTCCATTTATGTGGAGCATACTGGAAAAGTTGGGCATGGTTTTGTTGTTGTTTGTTTGTTTTTTTGTTTAAGTATTCTTTATTGAATCAGCTTTTCCTTTCAAGTTTACTTGTTCTACCAAAAATTCTTCCATTCTATAAATCTAAACTAGAAATCATGGTAGTTTTCTATCTCTCACAGAGGAAATTAGGAGAATTGTCTTGATTCAAATGTTCAATGGGTTTACAGAGGTGAAGCTAGAGAGCCCCAAGGCAGGAAAGCAAACAGCCACATCTAGGTGTTTCCCAGTCTCAGAGGCTGATACAGAATCCCCAGTGGAGCACATTGAAGGAGTCAGGAGAAGCAAGGAGGGTGCAGAAATAGTTCCTTAAAATCCAAGAAAAGAAAGTTCAGGGAGGGATAACTAACACCAGAACTTTGTAAAGGCCACCTCAAAGCCTACCATTGCAGAAGCTTTTCTCTGAGTCTCTCTCTCTCTCTCTCTCTCTCTCTCTCTCTCTCTCTCTCTCTCTCTGTGTGTGTATGTGTGTGTGTGTGTGTGTGATACATGCATTATAAAGAGTTTAAGTAGATTTACCCTATAATGAGATAGTAGACTAATTTTCTTAAAAGCTCAACACCAGGAATGGGTCACCTCTTTTGGAGTTGTTGGTCAGTGAGATCTCATAGCTGACTGCCCCCCATCACCACCACTTTATAAGCTATTGCCTTTGCTCATATCTCCCTGCTGGAACCTAAAAGTAAGACCCAATTGCTGAACATACTACATCCTTGAGTCAAAGGACATGGAGAAATCAGGCTGGAAGCCTCATCCCTACTGGCTAGTTTTCATAAGTCCTATATATGGTACATGATGGTAAAAAGTTATTGTTAATCTTACCCATCTCTGAACCCTTTGAACTATAACAATGATCAAGGGATGCTTACTTATACAACTGTGGCAGCAATGTGTCGGCAGTAATAAATCACTTTCTGATTAGATTTAAGACCCACTCTGTGAGTTAAAACCCATACCTGAGGCTAGACAGGCAAGAGGCCCAAGGGAAGATCTATGATTACTCTGTTTAATGGGCACCGTATTAAACCAACTCCTAGCCACTTATGGTTAGATACATACATAAGTACATCTCTCACTGTACATCAGAAAAGCTTTTCTTTCAGTAGATGGCAATTAATACAGATAACCACAGTTGGTCAAGATACAGAGAACAAGAGACTTTGAAATATTCAACCCCAGTTGGGACATCAATAGCTCATACCCCTTCTTCCAAGGCTCAGGGATTATTGTGGGAAAGTGGGTGGAAAGACTGTAAGGGCCAGAGGCAAAAGCTAACCTCAAAAAAAGGTTACTTCTAGACACAACAGGGAAATTGTATACATGAGTTCATAGTGGCTCTGACAGCATGCATAATACCTGTACAAATTCAAGCCAGACAAAATCTCAGCATGGATATGGGAAGCAGGCATGAAGTCCTACTCATACCTAAAGAGCTAAGGAAAAATGATGGCTACTGTGAGATAAAAGTTGAGTTTTCTTTAAGGGTATGACCCCTGAGGAGTCTACCACACTCTAATTGTTGGTTACACACCCAACAGAATACTGGTAGCACAAATTGAATTTTATAGGTTTCAGTAAAGAGGATACAAAGGTACGCAGAGAAGGAAGAGAGAACAGATGTGAACAGGGTTGAGGAATGAGGTTAGGATGTTAATATGATGAGCATATATTGTATCAAAAGCTCAAGAGGTTAGCATGTTAATATGATCAGCATAGGTAGTATCAAAAGCTCAAGAACTAATTAAAAATAAATAAATAAATAAAAGGAGCTGAAAGCCAGATCTTCAAAAGGCCAAATGGTCATTGCTTAAAGTGAGGAAAGCTATATATTTCCTGTCCACTGTATCACCTGCTTAGACAGGTCAAAGGTCACAGACTACATATATTAGCCCAGACTTTACTCTGCCTAAGCACTGAAAAATGGCTCATTCCCTGCCAAAGTTCCCCAATTAGACTCACATTTAGATTTCAACTTTGAAAATTGTAGTTGAAGGTGTGATTTCCTCATATATGTCTGTTTTTAAAATAAACTCTGAACATGGCTTCCTGCACTTCAATGCAATCTGGCATGCACAAGCTACCTCAAGTACTTCTTAGGAAAGCCCTTTAGCTTAAAGCACAGATTTCTTCCTATATAATAAGTACAAAGTGCTTTGGGGTTGGTCACATCCTGCACATGCATTTCCATAGTCTAGCCCTCACTGTCCCACCCTCTTCACAATGTGCAGCATGGTCCCCTCAAAGCTTTGTGAGAGTACGGGAGTACAACCTTCCTGCCATCGCATACTGCTGTTACTGCCATTGTGTACTGCCATCACATACACGTCTCTGCTCCCGGAGCATCCTCCAGGCCCTCTTCTCTTTAGAGCTCCCGGGCTTCCTTAGCTCCTCCAAGGCATGAATCCTCACTGGATTCTCACCATGCTGCTCTTCTTAAACTGTAAACTTCTTGAATTTTAGGTTAGATGATTGTAAAGTGGGAATTTAAAAAATGAGGGATAGTAAGGGGTCTTTGAACATTCATTAGCTCCAAGTTAGTAATTCAAAATCAAGTGCATAACGAATTCAAGGTGTCTAGCAGTCTCTTAATGTTACAATCTGTGACTTTATGGCATCCTTGCTTTAAACACACTTCACTGTACACTGTATCACACTATGCACTGACTAAAGCACCTAACCAAAAATTACTAGAGTTAGTTGGATATTATGAACTACAAGGGTATATATATATATATATATATATCTCCAAATAGCTTTACATTTATATGTAACATAATATAAATATAATAACGTAACCATTATATTTATGTAATATATAATAATATAAACATATGTTATATATGTTTTATGTATAACACACACATATATACATTCATATATACATATATGTGTATGAGTAGATATATGATTCCCTGCTCTTACAGAATACATAGATTTAATTACAGAAAACAAAGTTAGGACATTGTTTTTACTATCCTATACTCCTCATCATAAAAGCATTGAATTAGTGTATTTGCAGGTTGTATTATTTTAGAATACTTGACTTCAAGCACTGCTGTTTGCCTTGCTGACTTGAGTTTCATCAAAAGTGATTTAATGAGTTTGGGTTTGGAATTGAGACAGAATTTCAAACAATCCCTAAAATGAGCTGTGCCACCCTTCTCCCATGTTATATGGCTGTGAACTGGCATTTTCAACACTGGCAATTCTGAAATTGATCATCACTGAAGAATCATTAAAATATTGACCATCACTGAAAAGCTCTGATCACACTTTATGTCCTAGAGTATTGAGTAATCATCCAAGATTCAACTATTTATAAAAAATAAGTGAGCGTAAAGAGTCATTTCTTTTTAATAGAAAAATTTGCTTTGTCCTTAATAAGTGATAAAGTAATACGCATAAGAATATTTAAGTGTATTTGCAGTTTGTTATCAGTAAGTGCTTTATTTGTATACTCATTTTACATACCCATATACTGGGGTCATGTTAAAATTTCTTAGATGAAAAGAATCATGAGTAGAAAACAATGTTACAAAGTTCTGCTTTAATAAACAACCTTGTTTTGCTATTTTCTCGATTGCCCCTCTCAGTTTGTACACATTACTAAATATCAGCCCTTCTCCTCTCTAAGTCTGTGCTACAGCTTATAAACAACAGAATTTTATGTCTGAGTTCTGGAGACTAAGGTGTCCAGGATCACAGAGCTGGCAGATGTAGTGCTTGGAGATTTGCTTTCTGTCTCATAAACAGTACTTGATCATCACATCAGGGGTTATAATATCAACGCATGAGCCTTAGGGTGTGTCATGGTCATTCATGGGGCAGCCTTTTCCACCCATGGTAATGGAGATGTTAACCCACTGTCCCATCAAAATACACTCCAAGGCAACTAACAGACTCTGATTCATGATAGTGGTTTAGAGAACGCAAGCTGGCTGTTTATGTGTAAAACAGGGTAAGATGGTTTCTGATGTATCACCATATGGTGCCAACTTGCAAATGAGTCTCAACTGAGAAGCCTCTCATATTAGGGATTAATCCTCATTATGCTTTGTCTGTAAGATATGGTTGCCTGCTAACTGAGCCCTGCAGATATTTCTGAAGGTTATGTTTAGTGTAGAATACTGGAAGACTTCCTTTTTCTTTGGCCACCTGTAATGACCACCCCATCCTTCCTACACAACAGATGCATTTTGAAGCTAAAGTGTTATAATCTTGAGGTCTTTAGATTCAACCCCCTGAGCAAATGGTCCACCTTCATTAGGCCTTACTGAACCCTAGGAAAAACATGAAGGAGGATGAGAAGGAGGATGAAGAAAGGGGATGGATAAAGAACTGTAGTAACTAGTTGGATAAGCACAACAAACCTAGGAAGTGACAGCTTGGGAAGTTTCCACTGTGCACACACAGTTGACACAAGCAGAGCTGCCTGCAGGAAAAAATCTTTATAGGTCACAAACAATGGACAGATTGGTGGCTGAGGCCAGACAATCTGTTTATCCAAGGCTGACTTAGCCTTGGCACCAAGTCTCTGCTTCCTGGCAGTGATAAAATAACAGGAGACTCTTAGGTCATGATTTAAGAATAATCCTATAAGAAGGTATAATCCAATGAGCTTTTGTGGTGGTGTATTTAAAAGTTTGAAAATTAGTATTTATTTTTATCAATCATTATTAAATCAAACTTCTGATTAATGAAAATTAACCATTACAGTACACCTAAGATATGAATCTCTTAAGTCTATAAATTCCAGAGTTTTCAACTTTTGTGCATTATATTTTCTATTTTGTGAGATTTTATAATGCCTTCAGTCTTTCTAAGGTCAATATTGAGAAGCTTCAAGAAATATCATCTTTGAGCTATTTGTAAGTGTTGTCCAAGTGGAGAATTTCATTTTAACACTTCAGCTTCACTTTAAAGCTTGGTTATTTCTATACAAATAAAGCTAAAGGAAGTTATTGAGGCTTTTTAAAAAATACCAACCAGGGGTAAGCATTCTGAGATACATGGAGAGGCTTTGAGATGTTATTTGTGGCATATATATTACACATATATTACATATATATTAATTATATATATTAATATTATTAATTAGACCACATATATTATAAACATATGACTTATTAATTCCATCTCTTCAATAGCTCAGAAAGCATCCGGGGATAATTAAATTTGAGAAATAAAGACAAGAGTTTTTAACCCCAGCATTGGAGAGGTAGAGACTACAGAATGTGTATGTTTAATGCTTATCTGGGTTACATAGCTAGCCTGCGCTACACAGCACACCCTATCTCAAACAGCAAAACTACTGCCACTACTGTTACAACAGCAGCAGTAGCAGTTAACTGTAGTAGCAGCATGTGCTGTCAGACACTCTTCTGATATCTTTTTCTGTTTGGATAGAATGGTTTTAGTCGACAATCTTTATACTAGATACTTAATAAATATTTCCTGATGAATAAATGAATGATTCACAGATAACATAAGATTAAAATCTTTTCTAACTTAGAGATCGATGGAGCTATTAATACATTGGGATATATTGGGGCTAACCATACATTTACTTTAAAGTTATTTCTGTCTCTGGGTAAAGATAAAAGGTTCAATAGCTTCTGTACGCTTCCTGACACATTAGGTGCTGTCAGCTGAACTAAGACCTGCTGAACACACCCCACATTAGCAGAGCCACCACCAGACTTCCATTTCAAATGAAAGACTTGGTAGAGGTGGGGCTTTGAGCAGGTCAGGGTAGCAAGTGATGTAAGTTCATCGTTATTGCAGCCACAGGAACTGTACCTGCCATTGTTCCAGTCCTACACGTTATCCTTCCAGTCTTCTACATCACTCCAAGTGCTTTAAAATGTCCTTCATGGGTCACTTTAAAAAATTATCCCCATTCATAAGTCACAGATGCTAAGAAGTTTGTAAAGTTCTAGCAGCAACCATAAAGACTGGCTAGAATCATACATAATACAGCCAGTAATCACAAGGATTTTTCTTTTTGCTTTGAAACATAAACCCTTTCTAGAAGATCTGGCTTGGTTTATCTTGAGAGTGTGTTGCCATGTTAATTCTTTGAAGATTAAGCCAGAATGCAAACAAGACATGGGCAGATGCTTTATCTTAGTGCCAAGGGTGTCTCATGGTGCCAGACTTACTGTTCCAGGTTTGTTAACCTTCCTCATCCAGAATCTGACCTCCTCCTACCTTTATCATTTATCACCCTGATAGTCCTGCCCAGAGACTATCGGGAAAATGCAATAATCAGTCAAAGCCATATGATGCCAGTGGCAAAAGCAAGCAGCTCCCCAACAGTGCCTGCAATAAATAAATAAATAAATAATACAGTCACATTTGACAATTTAATGAGTATAAATTTATCACAGCAGGAAAATCCTCCCCAAATATTTAAACAATTAAGATGTAAAAGAAGAAATAAATAAGCATTTTATAGTGGTAGGCAGAACCAAATTTTTTTTTCAATCCTCTTTGGAGATTCAGTTTATCATACATCTTACACTGACAGTTAGACTGAAAGAAGCATCAGAGATGCTGTTGGTCATGCTGAAGGGACGGAAATTAGGCATGGCAGAGGGAGAGATGAAGTAGATTCTCTAGCAGTTGCGTTTCTTAGCTTCTTACATCTCAGCAGAATCTAAATGCATGCATTTCAGCATTACATGTATATTTCTTAAATATCTCAAATATGGCAGGCAGTGTAGTAGGTTCCAGCTAATATATGTCACTCCCGGAGTCACAGAAGCTGCAGGCAGTTCACACAGCTCTTAAATGGGTGAGAAGAATATAGATCACTATCTAGAGTAGAAACCATTGCTGGAGTTAAAGATGAAAGTGTATGAAAGGGAGCAGATGACGGTTGTGTGCTATTTCATATGAAGTGATGGGAAGTTTCTTTGATGAGTTTGAACAGCTGAGATGTTCAAGGACTTAAGGGAACCAATTACAAGTATATTTTGTGAACAAGCCTTTCAAATAGAGGGAGCACTCAGAACCAAAACCCCAACCCTATCAAAATTAACCAGATAAAAATGACTATTACCTCAGGCCTGATTTCTGGACAGTGTTGTAACCATGAGATTCTTGGGCAGACAACAGAATCTGGCTTGTGTTAGGATAAGACTTGAGTTCATGCCATTGATGGGAAGGCCAGAGTAATGGATTCAAAATATGCTGGGATGGAGGAAAAGTGGTCTGGGAGGAACATAATCAAGGAGAGACCAGCTGGATAGGATGTGAGTCCATCAAGAGCACAGCCACAGGACTTGCATGACATAATCACTGAGGATAACTTGTAGTTGGCATTGCCTCTCTGTATAACTGACTGAAGGCTCAAAGTGGGTAATCTAGTCCTACCCATGTCCTGCTCTCAAGGAGTAGACACCCTCTCTGAGCTAAGCAAGGCAGTCTCTGTCTTTCTTCATGTTGGCCACACCTGTACAATATGATAATTATGCCTCTGATTTCTAGACTCCAACCGTTAATACATTGACTCCTGAGGATTGTTGAGAGCCAAGAATGTACAGAATTTAACTAGGCAGCATTGATATTTCTTTCCTTTGCAAGCAACTATGTGCCCACTGAACGCCACGCAACATGTATATGTACATATACAGGTACACACAATCCTCAATACAGAAACTAGCTGTCTGAGAAACTCTACATAAAGATATGCAGATATGTGACTCTTTGATCATACATCAGTAGTAACATCAACAAGAATAAGCAATAGCTAAAATTAAGTGTGTGTGAGTGTTACATGAGAGTTAGGTTTTAAGGTGTAGGTGTGTGTGTGTGTGTGTGTGTGTGTGTGTGTGTGTGTGTGTGTATGTATGTATGTATGTGTGTGTTAATTCATTTAATCATTAAAGACTTTGGGGATTGTACTCTTTAAATCTTTACACCTACTAATGTCATTTTGCTTACAAAATTCACTCCCCAAACCTCCAAAGCTGATTGGACAAATTAATAAATTCATGGTAAACAAATAAAATATATTTTATGATATTTGAGGAAAATATTAACTTCAGAAAATAAAGTCATATATATATATATATATATATATACATATACATATACATACTATAGAAAAAACAGCCAAAAGACAAAAAGCAAAAAAATAGTTTGTGGCCACCATTTGTAAAGGAACCATGTTCATTATTGGACCACATAAAGTCTGATATAAGTTTTACAACTGCAAAGATATGGGAATCTAAAGATCTGTCACATGATCTTATTCTATCTCCTTTAAAGGATTAAGACTAATACTGGAAACAATTCTTGTTTGGCCTAAGATGAAGGACCTTGAGCACCGAACATCTCAATACGGAAGCTCCATGGGAGATTGCTCATACATCAGTGTTCTAAACCCTCCATTCTCCTGGCTTCATCAAAGGGCTTCAGGATGGAGTTGGTTAAATACATTATTGGACCACCAAATTTTGCTTTATCCAAAGCAGCATACTATGTGTTTGGGGTTTGATCAATATTTTGTGTAAGTCAAAAGTATACTTGGCTAAAAAAGTAATTTCAAATAACTACTAATCCACAAGTGCTTTTGTGTTCTATTAATGAACGGCAGTAATTAACACTAGCTATACAAATGATGAGGATGATCATTTATCTTTAAAAGATTTAGTACAACATTAGTAGCTGGTTTTTTAAGAGTAGCCCTAGCATGTGCTTGCATCATTCAATGCCCTGTATAGTCTAAAGGATGAAAACTTAGGAAAAGGCCTTGAGATATTTCCAAAGAAACAATAATTATGTCACATATAAAAATACAAATGCTAGAGACTAGGAAATGGCTAAGCAAGTAAAGTTCTTGCTATATAAGCACGAGAGCTGAGTTCAGATCCCTGGCATCTGTGTAAAATCCGGGCATGATATTGTAGGTGCTTGTAAACCCAATGTGTGAAGAGGGACAGGAGAATTCACAGGGCTTGCTGGTCAACCTCTAACTAATTGATGAGTTCTAAATTTAGTGATAAACACTATGAGTCTTGTAAAAAAAAAAAAAAAAAGAAAAGAAAAGTTTTCATGGGAGAGATAGAGGAAGAGGGAGAGTAATGCAGTTGAAAATGACCAGAATTCATTCTTTACATACAGGAATTTGTCAATGAACACAAAAACTAATGATAACTTAAAAAATGAGGTGGGATGCAATTTTAGAAGACACCAGAAATTGACTGCTATCCTCCACATGCATGTGTACATACATGCACTAACACATACAGAGACATGTGTACACAAATGTGTATACACACACACACATAAAGTATAGTAGTATATGTGTGTGTGTGTGCTCTATGTGTTTTGTAATATATGGTTTGTATAGAAAAAGACAAAATAATGTAGTAACAAATTGCTATAGAGGTCACTATAGAGAATGCATATGCAGCGAGAAGCAGGAAGTTTGGAACGTTTGGAAGTGATTTTGTAAAATGGGTGATATTTCAGTAGACTGTTTGAAAGCAGAATGTTGTTACACATAGTGGAGAAAAAACTATTTCAGGTCAGGAAACTGTATCAGTTTTAACATTAGGAGGTAGTACCAGCTTATTTGAAGAAAGGTGGCTAGAAATATTTGTCATTTCCTAGTCTGATTTCCTCAGACACAGACCTGCAGAAATGCCACTGTTGTCCTAGGAAACTCCCCTCTGAGTTCCACAGAATGCATCCTATGTGTGGTTTAATTGAAATAAATGATTTATTGGATATTCCTTGGACAACACATGACCATTGATAACTAAGTGTGCATTTACTGTGTCCTGAGCCTGTGGTATGTCAATGAACATAAACATCAACTAAGAAATCCAAAGCCTTGATTTAGAAGTAAGTACATATTCCTTTCCAGGGTTCTTTGTGAAAATTGCCTAAAGGCATAATCTGTGAAGACTGGAAGCAGATGCATGTGGGGTCAATAACTCAGATGGAAAAACAAACAAACATTTTTTTTTATTCTGTAAATGGCTTTGTGGTTTTATCTCTTAGTATCTTGTCTTAGTTTTACTAGACATCATCAAATAAATTCCAGCAACATTGAATGTCTTCCTAATCTACTTCCTCAGCAACCCAAACTACTCATACATCTTCTCCACCTCCCACACAATTACCAAAATAAAAAATGTACAACTGAGAAAGGTGACTCACAGCTTTTTCAGCTTAAATCAGCTTCATCTTGCTTTTCTTGTAATCATTTGCTCTCTGAACAGGAAAATGATATTATTGTGGTCCTTGCCAAATTTGACTTCCATGTGCAATATATTCCAAAAGGAGTTAGTTTGGAGCTTCTTATTTTTATAGTTATTGATTTAAAATTTACACTATCATTTTCTGGGGGATAAGTCTTAAGAAGTACTAATTTCCTATGTAGATCATATAAGAAGTTTTTTGTTTGCTTGTTTGTTTGTTTTCGTTCTCTATGTCAGTTAGCTTTTTAGTTAAAAAATGACCTAGCTTCTTAATGTTTATGAGTCATTCATCTTCCTTTGTGATTCTCAGAACTGTGTTTCCAAAAGAAAAGGGGATATTCCCCTTCATCAGAGTTCCATGAAACTCAGTCCCACTTCCCAGAAATCTTTTCTCTGTGTATAAGAGGTTTTGAATATTGGAAAGTCATCAACTCTCTGGCCATTGGTGTTTCCAACCCTCCCCGTCCCTCCCCAGTGGAATCTATTAGGATCTTCACTTCTCTTACTGAGCCTGGGAATGAGTACAACAGCATCAGAGAGATGCCTATTATTATATATAATATTATATATTTATTATATGACCTATGGTTGTACAGATAACCCATAGGTCATATAATGAACAGTAAATTGAACAAGGAACCTGAAGAAGCAGTATAAAACCTAACAGTTTCAGATGCTATGAATGTGTAGAATGTTCAGAACAGTGGTTTAAGAGACAGAATTATTGACTGAGAAAGCAACCTCTTACATTTTAAAGTGACTATGCATCTGTAATAAGATAGTAGTTGGTAGTGTCAGTATTGCTATATTTCTGATCATAATAAAAACACCCTTCTACAAAATGGTGACTGTTATTTGTTGAGGCAGCCAGCTGGTCCTACTTGGGTGTAATCCAGGACTGTGTGTTGTTAGCTCTGTGTGAGATATCTATTAGGTGTCCTATTATGGTCGGTGCCAGAATTGGGCAGTTTCTATGATTGATCAGTAGGAGTTTGGCAACCTTTGTCTTAGTCCTAACCAAATTTTGCTATCCAGTGGTCCTCATTAAACACCAATATTTCTTCATTTGTATGACTGTTTACTCATCTCCTACTTAATGGCGCCCTACCAGTCACGTGGTATACATGGTCAGTAAATGGGGCAAGACTCCTGCTCTAATGTAATTTCTATTTAGAAAGAGATGGTGGTGGGTATGCATATACTACCCTGGGTTGGATGTTAAAGTAGAATACAAGAAACAGAGAGAGGATAACCACACTTAAGTAATTGGGATTGCATCATGTAGATGAGGAGTGGAAGGCAGACTCTAATCAGAAAAAAAAAAGTGTTTAAGAAGGAAGTGTTAATAAAATAATGGACATCATTCTCTGAGACCACAGAATTGTAATACAGTCTGTGATATAAATGAGATAGCTTGGAAGTATGAAAGGTAATTAAAAACAAGAAAGTTAACGAATCTTTCTTCTGATTCAGACTTCAAGCAGTCTTAAAAAACAGAAGAAATACGTTGTTTCCAAAATAACTCAGACACTGCTCAGGGAAGAATAACTCTTTCAGTAAAGAGTGGAAAGAGAATTCTTGGCCTGGGGATCAACATCTGCAAACGGCTTGGAGAGAAGCCACTCTGGATGTGTTGTATAAGTTAAAAGGAAGTCAAACGATTCAGTGACCAAGAGGAGAATGAATCTAAGAAACCAGAGAAATAAAGGCCTGGGTAGGAAGCAGCTTAAAAGGCCTCCTCAGTAATTATGCATTTGGTTTGATTGTAGGGACAGAGGAAACATGTCAGAGACACACATTTTGAAAGGAACTTTTAAGACATAACTCTGGCTTCTGAAAGAATGAGAATTCTATTGGGGATTGAAGAAGGGAAACTAAAAGGGAGAGTATATTTTTTGGTTTCTACCATCAATGACTGCAGTTGTGATGACCAGAGAAGGACAGAGTGAATGAAAACAGCTTGGGGGTAGGAAAGGGAATAAAGGAGGGCAGAATTTTATCTGTCTACCTGTCTGTGTGTCTGTCTGTTCATTCATTCATTCATTCATTCATTCATTAACTACTGTTTTCATAGAAACTAGTAATGCCCACAAACATCTGATAATAGGAGAGACTAGACTGTCCAATTTATTAATTACCTGACTAGATGAGAAAACGGTTTAATTAAGATATCAAGGCTTACTTCCAAGGGACAGTTAATAAGCAAACCTCTAGAAAGTAACCTCTGGAGAGCCTGAGAATTCTCCAGGCTGAAGCTCACATCCATATGAGAGGTGTGGCCACGGATGAGATCACTCCTGGGCCCTGCAATATGTCATAATAATGACAAAAACCTTAGTAACAACGATTGTTTTACAGATTGATAGAAAAAAGAGAAAGAAGATACCACAGAGAAGTTGGACAGAGGATGTACAAACAAAACAGAGGCAAATTCCAGCAGAAATGTACATCATGGAGGCCAAGAAAATAGATTCCAGAGCGAGGCATTGCTCATAATTTTGAACATACTAAAGCGGTCAGATAACATAGCCCCATTTGTCTTCCCGAGGTGCTGCTGGAACATCTGTCTTGCACATCTAATACAGAGTTCACCACAGACTATACATCAATCAACATTGTAATCAATGTGTTCTGAGTCAAATGATGCACTATATATCTTAACTTCAGAGTCCGTAAGTCAGTTATGGGATTCATGTACAAATAAAGGTACAGGATAATCATGGAAAAGTGCCTTGGCGAGTGGCAAGGATGAGTCCACACATTGAAGGAGATCTAGGGATGGGGCTGGTGCAGGATGGGCCTTGGAGGACCAGGGAAGTAAATGAAATCATCGCAAGTGGAGAAACTATCCACTCGTGGGAGGGTGAGAAGAGGTTGAACCATGAAATGAGGCTTTCCAAGCAGTGAGAATGAAAATGAGAAGAAGCAAAAAACAACTAGTGCTTAAGTTCATACCAAGGGTAGTGAGACAGCGTCTAAGGACAGTTTAAGTCTTTCTATAGAATATGTGCTGCATATTCTGAAATAAAGACAAATCAAAGGAAAAACATTTTTAATATCTGTAAATCTCATATGAAAGAAACTTGACTTTTTTTTTTACTGGTTCACCTTTTATTACTTTATATAGATTCATATGTATATACATCTCTCATTCTCTCTTTCTCCCTCACATTCACACACACACACACACACACACACACACACACACACACACACACACCTTATTACACATCACAGTCAGGTTCCAATGTTACTAAACTGCTCTTTTAGGAAAAACTCTAAGTTTCATGGCAGAAAACTCTAAGTTACTACATGTTCTTATTAAGATAACAAGATGAATAGTTTCTTCCTTCTAAATGAGAATATCTCAATTTAGCCCTAGAATGGAGACGTATATGTGAGCACACTTGTAGCACATGTACTTGATTTGCTTTCTGAATATCATTTCTCTTCGGTGTTTTGTTTCCAAGATGAAGTTCTGAAGTAGAGTCTGAGCTATTTGTGGTCATCACTGTTCTTATGGGATATTCTATTAGAAAGCTAAGTGATCCTGCTTTATAATTGTAACCCTTTCAGTTGTACAAACTCTCCATTTCTCCTCTTTCCAGGTTTCACATAAGACATGTAAGGAACAAATGTCAAATCTAGTATGGAATGTAGAAGACATTGATTCCTGTCCTCTAAGGCTCTATATTTTTCTTCAATTCACTGCTTGCTAATATGAAGCCAAATCTGGCTGAGCTACCTAAAGGCAGGCAATCACCTTATGCCTTTGAATCTAAAGCAATTAAAGCCCTCAAGACTATTGAGTTAAGAAACTTCAATAGACAACTTATTTGAAAAAATGTACAATCCCAACACAGAAGTCCCAGAGTTGACTTTCCAGATGACACTGAAAACAGCCCTAGTCTTTTCATTGACTTTAAGAAAATCCTACAGATGATTCTCCTCAGAAAATAAGGTTTAGATAAACCAACTCCCTACTCAATGAAGAGTTGGTTATTTTTGAGTGAAACCATATTGTTCTCCCCTTCACACATACTTCTTAAAACTTGAAATTAAAAGTAAATATCCCAGAAAACTGTGATTGGGAAGAAAATATCTATATAAAGATGAAATGGAAGAATTTATAATAAATTGCCATTTCTTCTTCCCACTCAAAGAAAATGTTACTTTTTCCTATTTAAAGAGACGAGACTTTGAAATGTAATAGTCACCCCAAATGTATTCAGCGTACCTAACACCAACTCCTTTTCTTCCGTTATAACCAACCCACTAAAAACATGGATGACCAAAGTGGGCTGCCCTGAAGAATAAAGAATATACAACAGCTAGACACAGAAATTAACTTGGAGATAAGTAAGTAAAAATTGGACATATTTGAAATTTCCCTCCCTTCAGATAGTAGAGGGATCAGAATAGAATTGTATATGACATCTTCTGGGAATAGCTATTATGAGGTCTAACATCCTCAGACTTACATGTCTAATTGGGTGAATTGGGTTATAAGCCATAGGAAAGGAAGAGTGGGCTGAGGATGTGCACTCTGACAACTTACAATCAAGCTAAGTCCATAGGATAGTTATGCTAAAATGCTCTAATGCCTCTTTAAAAATCAGCTGATTCCTGGGTTTGCTTAAGCTCTGAAGTTCATTCTGCTTATTTTTGTCATTGCCTCTTCGAGCTCTTTTAAGCAATCATTAATGGGAAGATATTAGGGTATTTTCCATTTCCATTTAAAAACATTTTTAATAGCTATTGGAACCGGGATTACAAATAATGGGTGTGAGGCTAATTACCAACGTTTGTTCTACATTTAGAGCAAACTAGTGCATATGGAGACAACAGCTCAATATTTTAGAAAGTGCCAATCTGCTAAAAATAGATAAATATGGTGATGATTGCTGGAATTAATTCAAGAACATTCAAAACGAGATGACTAATATCAAGGAGTAGTGCTCTTCTGGCATAAATTGAATAAATCTGTTTTACATCCAATATTACCTAATCCTTGGGCAGGAACTGATTCTATAGAGTGATTCTGGAAGGTAAGAGTTATAACAAGGCTATGCCATGCCAAATTATCAAGAACATATGATATCTTGGATTCCTCTTAGAACCCTGGTACCTGCCATGTGTAGGCTTCTAGAAGACAGTAGGCATCTAGTGTTGGTCAACTCCAGGCATGGAAATTAGTTCTAATCTTTATCAGGTGCAAAATCTCAACAATATGTGAGATAACCATTCCTTTTAGAGCCCTACTAATGGTGTATTGTGGTGGTATGAATGAGAATGGTCCCCCGTAGACTCCTGTATAGATGCTTTGTCTCTAGCTGGTGTTATTGTTAAAGGAAGTTGTACAATCTAAGAAGTGAGGCCTTGCTGGAGGAAGTGCATCACAAGGGATCTCAGGGTTTATAGTGTTCCCTGATTCTCTTTCCATGTTTCTCGTGTGTGTGGATGAAAAAGTAATCAGCCAGCCTCCAGCTCACCATGACATCATTATGCTTCTCCTGACATCATTGTGCTTCTGCTGACATCATTGTGCTTCTCCTGACATCATTGTGCTCCTCCTGACATCATTGTGCCATCGCACCACTGTGTCTATGCCTCTGGACCCATAAGCCAAAGGAAATGCTTTTCTGCCTAAGCTGCTTTTGGTCAGGGTACCATATCACAGCAACAGAAGGGATTAAGGATGAGTAAGCAAGGCAGCAAAACTGAAAACATCCCAAAGGGAAACTCAATGATCCACCGCATAGCTGTGCTATGGTAGGTATGTGGAAATACATGCAGAGACAGTTTCTCAACGTTGAATCTTCCCTACAGGTGTGGGCTTCCAGAAACTATGTGCCTTAGGCTTTCTTACAATCAGAGAGAAATGTCCAAATGGTAATAGCTGATCCAAGCAAGACCAACAAAATTTTCTCCCTCTCTTTGTGTTTCTCTGTCTCTGTCTCTGTCTGTCTCTGTCTCTGTCTCTGTCTCTCTCTGTGTGTGTGTGTGTGTGTGTGTGTGTGTGTGTGTGTGTGTCCCTCTCTCCTATTCCTCTCTCATTCCTTTTCTCTCCATATCTTTACTTAAAAGGAGAGAAGCTGGATCCTGGGAACTGACTGTTTTAAATGAGAAGCTTAAGGAGGAGGGTTCATGCTTTTCTGTTGTTGAGATCCATGCATTTGCCCTGGTTGCTTTAGCCTTGGATTTATTTATTTATTTACTTTTAATTCATAATATTTTTAGTTTCCTTCAAACATTATTTTTGTGGATACCTAAAGTCAGATTCTGGTACTTATACATAATCAAAATGTTCATAAACAACAGAAGAAATATATATATATATATATATATATATATATATATATATATATATATATATATATATATATATTAAAAGTGATATTAGTCATTAATAAACTATAAATATAATTGAATAAATTATTTTCTTCTGAATAGCCATTTATTCCTGAGTATCACTAACATACTTTCTATTATAAGCCTTTATGGGAAATTTTATGTAAAACTAGTTTTTTGTAAAATGTATGATGCTGGTTTTCTTATGTTAGACGTTTGGCTTCTAGGATAGACAGAATCTTTGTACTAACGTGTTCTGATCATTGTATTTTAAAATAATTCCAAATATTTTTTTACAGATATAAAACTCAGTGTCTGGGGTAAGGAGTTTTCAGAATTCCTTTGCTTTGTGCGGAATTTGACAAATTTTGTTATGTTAAGCAGGTAACTCTTCCCAGTCTTAACCATGGACACGAGAGAACTGAACCATCCTTTATGGAGATCCTGGGAGTAGAGAAGATTACTAAGAGCATTTAGACTTGAGTTTTAAAAGATTCAGAATTCTGTGCTCTCCTGATGAAGGTTGTTAGTGGTACAGGAGGAGACCTGAAACCTCTATGGAAGTGGTGCCAGGTGATAATCTTCTGGGCTTCCAACCAGGCAGCATCTCCAGTTTTCAGGCTCCAGTGAAGCCCCACCTTCCCTCCACCCTCTTCTGCCTGGCTGGGCCCTCATGTGATGGATGTGAGCACAGCATGTCTGCTAATACTCAGAAGCCAGTTTGGAGGTGACATGTGGGGTGAGGGTGTGGAGGCAAGCAGCACACACCAAATAGAGAGGAGATTGACATGTGAAATTAGAAGAGGATGACAGGGAGAGGGAGAGGGAGAAGGAGAGGGAGAGGGAGAGATACAAGAAAACAGTGGACATTTCTCATGTTCCTGGCATTTTGTTGCTAAGGACAACTTAAGTATGTGCTTATCTGAATTCTGTCACTCAGGTTTTCAAAGTAAATGATAAAAATCTATGTTCTCATCCATCCTTGTGGCTAACATTTAGTAGCAAATAAGAGAGGCATATGGAGGGTATATATTTTCTATACAGATGACAATGGTACATCTTGTTTGTGTCGCACCATGACCACTAAGGAGGATCAAAAAGAAATTGTTTACAAGATAGTTTTATTTTTTATTGCTTTATTTGAGCCTCATACCAACTTAGTCAAAAAAAGTGAGTCAGGATTTGGAGGCTTTTATTATGCCCATTAATACAGACGAATAAACTGAGGCTCAGAGAGATTCAGTTACTTACCTAAGATCACAGGACAAGCAATTGGCAGAGCCAGGTCTAGAACCCAGGGGAGGGATTTATTCCCACTACAAAGACATGGAACAGGACATTAAACAAAGAACATCTAAGAAATCAAGATCTGTAACTAATTAAGGGTTGGGAACGTGAAATTCCACAGTCCCACACTAAATCCAAAATGACTTTAAGAATGCCACTCTAAGCAAATAAGACGGAGAACTGTAACTTCAACCATGTCCACTCTGTTGCAAAGGCCAATAGTATTGAGTGGGATACCCAGTCTGCTCTGAATAAGTACCTAAGAATGTCCTTGGTGTTAAATCATCTCTCTCCAGATCTCATCATGGTGAGCCTTCCATCCCTGCATGCACCCTGTCAAGTATATGCCAACTGTGCCAACTGAGAGTCCACTCTGAACTAATCATCCATGAAATGCCAAATCAGCACCTAATTTACCTATAGCATGGGTTGGAAAGTTGGGCAAGATAGACTTCTTCTTAACATTCTCCTCTCATGGCCTCAAACACCAAGCACTAGCTATAACTGGTGCACTAATCTGAAAACCTTCGTTTGCATTGGAGGGGAGGAGAAAAGAAAAGAAATCCCTAAGCCAGAGTTGCTTGGAGCACTCATAAGATACAGGACAAGGACATCAGGGTTGAGAAACACCATCCAACTTTGGCTATAAAACACTAACTTCACCTACAATTTTCATCTTGTTTCTTCTCTTAAGGTATCCCAACTGAGCTATTAGAATACATCACTTAAAGTCATGGAAATATGTGGTTGCAATCTTCCCCATACTGGATGCCATAGGCTTGCACCAGGATCCAACTCCTTGAAGTCTAATCAAACCGAAAGACTCAAAAGACCCAATTCCTGTATATTTAACACAGGTTTAAGAGATTACTTACTATTCTCCTGCCCTTCAGCTCCACATACAATATGCATTGGTAGACATTATTCCTCAGATACTTCAGTGAGAATGTATCTCACTGAAGTATCAATGTAGGTAATATTAATTATTGATCATACACTCTTCAGCATAGGCTAATACTACATACTGCATGAATAAATCGCTGTGCACAGCAAAAGGTGGACATGGGGTCTTCTGTGATAGTTATAGGGCAAAGTAAGGATCATGAGTTTACCAGGTTCCAAAGCAAGGCAGCATGGAACTACAAGAATTAGTAGCCATAGCTAGACTGCAATTCTTCTCCTGTGGTTTGGGACTGGCTTGTTGGTTGCTAGGAGTGGTCCATATGGAAAGGACATCTCCAGATAGTTCCAGCTATGGCAGTTTGGAGAAACGAAGACTACAAATGGATGAATTTGTGCATTAAAAGTGGAAGTCTGCCTTGTCTATACATTTGTAGCAACAATTAAGGATGATGAATTCTATTTTAAACTTTCACACCAATGCTATCTTTAAATACTGCTAAAGATTCTGTCCATTAAATACACCACAACTTGAGGCAAGACTAAAACCTCTGGTCCATACTTATTTAGCAAGCAGATCACTCACAGTTCACAGGACCCACCTGTGTGTGAGGCAGTATGATAACCATTATGGATAAAAAGAGGATAACATTTTATCATTTCTTCACAAGAACCTTACAAGTTGGACAGATACATTTTCTTTAAAAAACAGTGAACACTAGGTTGTACAACAAGTGGTAATAGAGTTTAGTTCAAAATGCAATATGCTCATAAAAATAGTAGAAGACGTTCATTTATGGAAGTGTGGGTTTAAGGAGCGAACTTTTGTAAGGGAAACAAACATTTTCTGGGCTGTGAAAGAAGTATAAAGGGAGCAGAAGAGTGAGTGATGAGAAGGAGGAGGTATTTAAGGATGGCCCAAGACTCCGTCATGCCAGTCATGCTAAAGGGTGACATTATAGAATTTTAATGAGGAAAATAGTGTGACCAGATTTACATGAGGTAGAAGAGTCTGTCCGTTGTTTGCATGGAGACTATAAAGAGAAAATGTGAAACTGGTAGCTGTTGTCTTTGGCTAGATGAAAACAATGAAAAGACTGAGCCAGGTAACTTATACAAACAGCTAAGTGTGAGAAAGCAGAGAAAATGTTCAACACTCTTTTAGCTAGAGTCTGTACTTGAATGTGGGCTTTGGAAGGAAGGACCATGGTTGGGACACAACCTCGGTTGGGACCGAGGGGTTTCCATAGCTCTGAAACTGGCTAGGCATTGCTTGAGCAACTAAGCAGGAAGCCCAGGAGTGGTCCAAACCAGAGGACACCCGATCCGGTCCACACAGGAGAAAATAGGGTTTTTCTGAAAAGCTTCTTTACATCAAGTGGAACCTCTGGAAATCACAGGACAGGACTGAAGCTCTGAACGTGGATGTGTTAAGCTGGGATTAATGAGTGGAATGATGGAAAAACCAAGATGACACATGGAAAGCCCCTGTCCGAGAAGGACAGGGGAGTGAAAACAGACATCAAATGAGTTTTTAAAGGTCCCGTTTGAGGAGAAGAGGTGTTGGGAGAATTATCCAGGAAGGACAGTTAGATGGCAGAGCAACAGACAGCATGCCACGGCTTTCAAGTAAGATGAAAGCTAATGGCTCACCTGCAATGGTACCCTTTGTCAGTGGAATCATGGGAAGTGAAGCCTCTTTAAAGCGGGTAGAACAGTGAATGAAGAGTGAGACATGAGCATGGGATGCTTTTTAGAAACGCTGTTCTAAAAGGAAAGTGAGAGGGAACCTGTAGCGATGGGGATGCAGTCAGAAGGACTCTAGAACAGAGGAGACAAAACTCTTTTACGGACCACAGGGGAAGGAGCTAAAACTTTACAAACTGGGGGGATCTCAAGGGAATGGAGAAGTCAGTGAGGAAACAGAAGAAAGCAAGAATCCAGGCGGATGGAGCGCTCAGTGTGAGCAGGGGTAACATCGCTAATAGAAAAAGACCAAGTCTGTCCTGGCAGGTGTGGGGAAAAAAATGGCTGTCCTGTCCAGATTGGAGGAAATCCATATAACAAACTTTAAGGTAAGTAGGGTGGGGTAGTTTACTTAGCGATTCAGTTGGAAAGCTTCAGTCCTTCAGTTGTTCAGTCCTCCTGACAGGAAGTAACTAAAACCCTTCCATGATGTGAGCCATTCAATATGGCTAAGTCTATAAGTGGCACAAACTAGGGTCTTGCAGCGCAATGCTCCTTGGAGACCTTTTATAAAGATTTCATTTCAACTGCCTGGAGACAACCCGCCTACACTTCAAAGTCCAAGAGGCAGCACCCTGGTCCGATTTACCTTCTTTGGTTTGCAAGTAACACTTTCTTTCTTAGAATTAACCAAGAAGGGAAAGGGTTAAATGCTGTACCTGCTCTTGATGAACTTGGAGAGAGGTTTCTCTTGAAATTCATTCCATAGGGTGTAGATTTTCGATGTATCTTAAAGTCAATGTGACCCGTGCTGGGGAAGGGGTGGTGCTGTGGGACTACAAGGAGTTAATACAGAGCTCCATGCTTGCCTGGAAGCCCTCCACCCCTTCCCTATGGGACCAAGTAAAACTCTGAAGTCTGTGGATTCATTCTGCCCCAGGCATGTCACTAGCAATTTCACTATGACAGAAGAAGACCTTGGGCCACCCTCCCTCTTGGTGAGCAGGAACTTTGCCCTTTACTTGCAACATCAAAGGAGGTTTCTGCAGTTTTCACCAGCTCAGCTGGAAGGAAAATTAACCCTGTGTTTCCTTCCTCCAGTTGCCTCAGCCTAGCTTGCAGTAGAGTGAGCAGGGAGCACGGTAACATTCAGAGGACTCTCTTAGGATGAAGGATCATGGGGTCATTGTGCATGTGCCATGGTACAACTTAAATAATCAGAAACAAATGCATTGCTAAATTCAACACAAACTGTGAAAGGTTCTCTGAAAGTCCAGATGATTTGGGGAGGGGGGAAAAAAACCTTTTAAATAATTTCTTCCGTTCAATTTTGGAAACATATGGCAGATGCCATGATTGTTAAAAATGGACAGCTTCAATTATATTAAGTAGAAGGCCTCTATTGAATCCATTCACTAAGTCCCTGGATGACACTGGGTGTGGCTCAGAGACACTGAGCAGGAATCCAATTTCTTTCTAGAAAGAATGGTCCCCACCCAGCAGCAGAGCTGGACCCTTCCACACCTCCCCATGCTGTAAGGGGAGGGAACAGCAAGGCTGGGGTTCTAAACCAATGTGTAGTTTCTCAAAGATAAAAATTATTTATGATATGGGGAGGGGGCAGATGCCAGCAGAGTGAGAGGTGGGGACAGGTCTGCTTGCTTACAGGGTAATCTTTTTAACACTTAAGCTACAAACTAAAGTCATTATTTTTAAACAAAGGAAACATCTCACATTTTCTTTTCCCTCTGTAGACTATCACACCTTGCAAGTTTTTAATCGTCTGCAATATGCATGGTAATTGAGCTATTTAAAGTAAGCCTCAAGATATTTGAAAATCAGGAGCCAATAAAATCTCCAGGATTCTTTTATTTTAATCCTCCTTCACCTACTCCCTTGTAGTTCCCCCCCCTCCATTTCTGCTTTAATAATGTACAGTGGTAAGTAATGGCTACTAGAGATTATTTAAGTGTTCTTCACACCCACTGGCAATGTATTACAACTTAGAAATATCTGAGACTGCTTGCTTTTGCTGCTCAAGTGGAAGAGGAAGGAAGTGCAGGCCCTCCAGTCCCCCCCTCCCACATCCCTGCTGGATTTCATGGGTGTGGCAGAGTTAGACCTATGCAGGTTTGTGCCCTCTTTTTAGTCCCTGTTAAAAAGCTGGAGTGATAAACACCTTCCAGAAGAAGGAACGAAACCCTTAGATTCTTACTGGAATGACAGAGGGTCATTTCACAAGAAGGAAGCCAGCATGAGACTTAAGTATCCATACTATATGAATGCCAGTCAATGTAATATGAGCCCACGCCCTGAAGACACCATTTCCTTCTGTCTGGTTTAATGATACCTTAAATACTGACATATGCAAACGACAAGTAATGTTGCTACACGGAGGCACATAACCACTTTATACCTAAGAACCTATTCATAAAATATGTGGGCAGAAAGGACCATTGCTAGACATTCCATTTCCTCCTTTACATCAGTGATGCTAAAGCCCAGAGAGGCATGTGAAATCCATACAGAGCACATGCGTAATGGTTGCATTGGAAGTATGTGCGTGCTGTACACATTTACATGCAAATTCCTACAAGTCCCTAAACACGTAATTTCATCTTCATCACTTTGCACATCAGAGTGTGTGCTCCGGGCTGTCAGTGAGAGGAAGCTAGTGGAAGCAGCTGTCCTCATTCTTTTGGGAGGGAATTCCGTTAGCCCCCAATTCCCTATCTATAAACCATGCTTGGTTCCCTTTACTGAAGGAGATGTGTGGATACTCCCATGTACAAAAATAGGGTGGGAACAAGCTGTCAGCCAGCCACACTTTTCTTTCCAAAAATCCAAGCCTTTAAAACGAATAGCATTGGTTTCCTGAAGGCTCCACCTTCCTAAATTGTATTTTACCAGCTGGCCAGTGCAGTCATCTTGCAACCTTTTTCTGAGGGTGTGCTTAACCCCCCCTGGCACCTGTATCTGTTACATTCATATATCAAAATGAAGGAAGACATGGGAATAAATGTTTTACGAATGTTCCAATGGAAGTATCAGTTTCTGGAACCAAGAGCAGTTAGAGAAATGCAGGCAGCAACACCCCCCTGCCCCGCCTTGACAGACTTTTCTCCATTCACCCCTTCACAACCAAGGATCTGCATTTATTTATTTGCTTGTTTGTTTACTGTGGGCTTGCTTCTCCTCTAACTACTTTGGCATTTGGCTTTTACCTCTTTTTCTAGTCCTTCCTACTCCCTACTCCCCACCCCTCCTTCCAGGGCGCTGGCAGCATGTGGCCAGGCTGAAGGGCTATTTCCTCTGTACCCTCCCCCATCCCCTTTGGATTCAGAAAGTGTCTAACAAATTGTCCAATTTCCAATACCTGCACAAGAATAATGCCAAATACCCCTGTCTTGCACCCCGCCCTTACAGCAATCAGTTTGCAGAGGGGTTCTACAACCAGACTGCCACTCCACCCCACCCCACCCCACCATGGGCACACTCACACACAGGCACACACACTCATTCCAACCCCTCACCCATTTTCTTTTTCTTTCTTAACCTTCTCTAAAAATCACTCAGACATGCTCCTAGGGATGTTTGAAGGCTACATTTGGAGAGCGTTCCTGTGCTGTGGATGACTGCAGGATCCCAAGCTTCTCATGTCTCTCCACCCTCACCTCAATTAAGTTTCTAAAACGTCTTTCACGAAATAAATGAGATATTTGAAATAAAATGGAAAAAAAAAATAATCTAGGCGGTGGGGGAGGGGAGGTGGGGATTGGGATTCTAGCTCCTCTTGGACAAGTCCCTCATCCTGATGAACACGAGTCACCCTCCTCCAGGATATTAACACACCTCTGGTCACTGCTAATGCCAGCAAAGACTCACAGGGAGAGGGGAAAGAAAAAGCCCCGGTTCCAACAGGTAATACCGGCTTGGCTCCCCTTTCCCATCCCATCTCAGCTCAAAGCTCCTAGGGGCGTGGTCCACCCTCTTCCCCGACCAGCTGGCGCACAATCCTCTCCTGAACTCAGGAAGGGGATTTTCCCCCTCCGCATAGGCAGTTCTCCCCCGACCCTTGTTGTCTTTAGGCTCTCTTTAAAAATTAAAAAAATCTCCTAAATCAGTTTCATTCATTCGTTAAATAAATAAATAAATAAAACCTTCACATGTTTTCCCACATACACCTGCGCCCCTTTGAAGCTCATGCGAGCAGGAAATCAGGTATCTTTCGCAGCACATGTCAGAAGATTTGAATCACGGAACGGGCAATGTTGAAATGTGGCTATAATTCCCCCAGACCTCGTTTTCCACAAATAATATCAATAATAGCTTTCTGATCTCGTAGCTAGAGCCCGCATCGTCCCCACACCCCTTTCTGCATCCACACCCTCAAAACCAGAGACCTAGCGGCTGAGCACTTACTAATAGGCGAGAGGAATCATATTTCTAGCCAAGCCGGCATATTTCTCTCCCCTCACCCTAATTAGTAGCAGCATTCCAAAAACCAGAACATGAAAGGCAGAAAAGAATAACGCCGGGATGCAAGCATCAGTTACTGTATGCTAAGGAAGCCAGAGCATCATGCCAGGGCAGAAGCAGTTTTAAAAAAAAAAAAAATTTTTTTTTCTGCCTTTCACGGGGAAACCCATTACTCTGATAAATTCACAACAGCAAAGAAGTAAAAAAGAAATCTTCAGCTCTACCTGTTTGGTTCTTCTCATACAGCACAGCATGGTGGTATCTTCCCCTGCCTTCTTCCTGCCTTCTCTCCTTTCCTCCTCTCTTCCTTATTCCCCCCCTCTCCACCTCTTTTCTGCTCGCTTGCTCACTCGCTCTCTCGCGCTAGCGCGCTCTCCCTCCCTCCCTCCCTCTCCCTCCCTCTCCCTCTCTCTCCCTCTCTCTCCCTCACACACACCAGGGCAGTTAGCAGCAACTGTAAGGTCCACAGCTATTGCTCACCGCACTCCTCGCACATCTCTCTCTCTCTCTCTCTCTCTCTCTCTCTCTCTCTCTCTCTCTCTCTCTCTGCTCCCTTCCTCCTCTTTCCTCTAGCTTTTCCCTTCCTTCCTTCCCCTCTCTTTCCTCCACTCCCCACCCAGTCTTTTTCTTCCTTCTTCCCGGGTCCCTTTCTCAGAATCTTTCCTTAGCTTCCAGTGACTAATCACTTCCCGTAGCCCCTACCCCCATTTCTAGACAATCGCCCCCTCCCAGTCCCCTGCCAGCCTCATGAATATTTAAACACCTCCAATCTGGACCCAATTACCCACCGACTTTCCGCACTGCATTGGGAGGGCTATGGGGTGGGGGTAGAGAAGGATATTCCAGACAGTTGGAGAGATTGGATGGAACATGTTTTTGGGAAGTGGGGCCTGAGGAATGCTCCTGTTTCTTTCCTAACTCTCCTCTTTCCCTGTACCTCAAGAAGGAAAATGCAAAGAGGAGCTAGAGGTACACATAAGTTACAGCTGCCATTAGATTTTATGTGCAGTTGATAATCATGGAGATTCAGTTTTCTCAACGCTAACTGATTTTATTTATATAACCTAAATGCACACATATGATACTCTTAGCTATGCACAAATGTCACCTATGCTTCAGTACACTACACACACACACACACACACACACACACACACACACACACACACACTATGGTCTAGGAATTAGCATCCATATCTAAAACTACATAGTGGGTGTTATGCTTATGCACACAAGCTTATTTGACAGTTATGCTTCCTCTAATTAGCTTAGTGTCTGTGAATGACAGATTTATATAACACTAACATCTAATGTCTTATAGTCTGAGAGCAATGGACACAGGTAAACTGTCTTAAGGAAAGATGCATACCATGAAGTCCATCTCAGTTCATTCTAGTGCCTTTGCTATTCTGGGGGGTGGGGGATATGTGACTTGTAAATTTGCATTGTGCAAAGTTTAGACATTTGGTATTGTGTGGTCTTGGAGAGCCCTTTACATCTATAAAGTGGCTCTAATAATGTCAGTCATGCCAACACATTTTAGAATGGGATGCAATGTGCACAGGACACTCTGGAGCCATTCTCAGCATAGGTAGTTTTACAGGCGACAACTTTTCTGAAATGTTGATGACATTTCTAAGTGACTACTTCAAAGAACTTTCCAGGTGATTCCTTATTGTTCGTTAGTGATGACAAGTATCTCTAAATAAATAGCTCATGTTGTTCTTTATCCCTCCCAGACATGAACTTGGTTCAGAGAAAGCGAGCAGACAGCTTGTTATCATGTTTATCTTGGGACTGCTGAGAGCCTACTCAATAGATTAAGGGGCACACCTCTTAAAATGGACCTTCGCAGCAAGATGACCAGAGTCAGTGATGGTGATACCAGGGATGATGGTTAGAAATTAACTCTAGGGTCTCTCTCTGAGAGTGACCCAATTTACAACGAAGCCATTTGGTAGTCCCTCATGTGTTCTTTGGTTTTCATACTTTATGATTTTCAAAAAAAAAAAAAAAACCTACATTCTGGGTTTAATAGTCTCTTAACTTTGCAATAATCCCTGTCAGAGCTGAGTCTTCAAAACCAGCTTTCATGGATGTAAGTGACAGGAGAGGGCAGAGAGTGGATGAGAAGTGACTCCTAATGGAGTCATTGATATCAGGGATTAGGGTCAGTCTTCTAGTGCTAGAAAGGACCAAAGGGAGGAATCTCAGCCTGCAGAGCTGGGGATGTAGGAGGAGAAATAACTTCTTTTACCTTTTACCACTAAAATGGGTTTATTGCTCAAGATCATTGTCTTTCCCTTTTCTGTCCTCCACAACCTCAGACCTCCCGTCTATGCTTTCCTTCCTGTTTTGTTTATGGGAAGGAACTCGAAAAACAATGTGGCAGACTACGGTCACAATAAGGAGGACTCGAATCAGACATGGGTACGGATGAACTGCACAACGGAATGTTACAGCACAATTGTAGTGCTGGCTTCCTCCTCAGCTTCTGTGAGCTCACTGTCTGGTGTTCGGTGCCATGGGTACAACCTGGACCTCATTTTGATGGGATTCCAAGACTGAGAGAAACTGAGGGTTTTTGACTAGCTCATCCAGCTAATAGGAGATAAACCTAAGACTTCAAAGCCTTTCAAACAACCAAGCTATATTACCACTCAATAGGTGTATGCATCTCGTTGCTCCTGGTTCTTAGTGAACAACCTAGGGAGATTTGGTGTGAAAATGAGTGTCCATCAAGCTCAACCTGTTAGATCCACCCATGAAGAACCATCTTCAAAAATCATAAAGCACCATGTTCTTCAAAAAAACATGCAGAGCAAACTGATACATTCACCCCAGATAGCCACCTGTAAATTTCTAACCAAATGCCAGCTCCTTGACTACTCTATTGAATTGGTGTGTAGAATCCTTATTGTTTTAAATGTCTTTCTCTGGACAAGAATACTACAGATTGCCAATGAGCCTCTAAATTTACTTCCCAAGGAGGAAACTTAAGATTGGAAACTAAGTTTGAAAACTATGGAACCAAATCCAAGACAATTTTCCCCAAACTAAACAATGAAAGTTGTGGGCTAACAAAAGAATGGGAAAGAAACACACACAGACACACAGACACGGATACACATATACATACATATACAAAGACACACACACACACACACACACACACACACACACACACACCTTGATTTGACTTTAAACAACCAAAATCAAAACAAAACATACATGTGCACACACATAAGAAGAAAATGACCAAGCAAGGATTACCTTCATTCTTCTTCAACTAACTACTCTATTTTTTATTCCCATATCAGGAGTCTGAGTCTATGTATGGCTTTGAATTTCATAGCTGAAAATAATAAGTTTCAGACTAAGAAGTTAATTAATAAAATTATCACTCAGTTTCCTGAGTCTGGAAGTAGAAGGGTGTGGGAAAGTAGATTCCACTTCCACTCTCAGATTTCTTTGATCTTTGCCTTAAAATTATTCTCCATTCGTAATAAGCCAAGTAGCTCTTTGGCATTAGTGTAAACACACACACACACACACACACACACACACACACACAGAGAGAGAGAGAGAGAGAGAGAGAGAGAGAGAGAGAGAGAGAGAGAGAGAGGTTGAGAAAGAGAGATTGAGAGGCGGTGCAGAGACACAGAGACAGAAACAGAGACAGATACTATTAAATAATGTTTTAAAGATTTGACTGAAACAAAAGAATGAAAAACTGCCATTTGCAACAATGTACATGAAACTAGAGATTGTTAAAATAAGCCAGACACAGAGAAACATCTAGTATAATGCTGATTCATATGTGGGATCTGATAGATATTGGTTTCACAGAAACTGAGAGGACAGTGGGCATTGCCAGAGGTTGGTGTGTGTGTGTGTGTGTGTGTGTGTGTGTGTGTGTGTGTGTGTGTGTGTGTGTGTGTGTGTGATGGAGCAATACACCTATACTAGTGACTCAAGATAACAATCCTTTACTGCCCCACCTGGGGTTCCATCCCATATACAGTTACCAAACCCAGACACTATTGCGGATGCCAACAAATGCTTGCTGACAGGAGCCTGATACAGCTGTCTCCTGACATACTCTGCCAGAGCCTGACAAATACAGAGGTGGATGCTCACAGCCAACCATTGGACTGAGCACAGGGTCCCCAATGGAGGAGTTAGAGAAAGGACTGAAGGAGCTGAAAGGGTTTTCAATCCCATAGGAGGAAGAACAATATCAACCAACCAGACACCCCCCCCCCAGAGCTCCCAGGGACTAAACCACTAACCAAAGAGTACACATGGAGGGACTGAAGACTCCAGCTGCATATATAGCACATCATGGCTTTCTTGGACATCAGTGGGAATGAGAGGCCCTTGGTCCTGTGAAGGCTCGATGCACCAGTGTCAGGGAATGTCAGGACAGGAAAGCAGGAGTGGATGGGTGGGTGGGGGAACAGCATCATAGAAGCAGGGGGAGGGGAATGTGATAGGGGGTTTCTAGAGGGGAAATCAGGAAAGGGGATGACATTTGAAATGCAATTAAAGAAAATATCTAATAAAATTTTAAAAAAAAGTTGCCTTGGTGTCTGTTCACAACCCTAAGACACATCCTAAATCTAGAATGATCTTCCCTTGAGATCCTCAAATTATATCAATAGAGGTATCCTTCCAAAAAATAAGGACACAATCACTGGTAATGGAAATTAGAAGTTGGACATGGATTTTGGAGAGACAGTCAACTCTTACTACAGACAATTAGAGCTAAGTAAGTGGTAGAATTTGGGTGAATGCCTGTGGTGACATTGTGTAATTTTGATTGGAGAGAAAGATACAGAATGAGAAGAATGTGAAGTTATTCCTTTGCATGGATCTGGGAGGAATGATGACAGGAAAAAAGAAAACCTGCCTCTTGTTAAATGCTAAGTGTGTTCCAGATGTTACACACTTTATATTTTATGCACACTGCCATGTCGTTGTCGTGGGAGAATATCTAAGGAGAAAAAAGAAAGTAAAAGGAACAAAAATTGTCTGGAAATTGAGCCTGTGGAATCTAGGAAATAAGACTCAAATAATCAGATGTGCAGAGGCACAGGGAGGTAACTTGGTACGCAAGACAATGGAGAGAGGTAGATTCATCTTATGGAGGTATTGAAATGGTCACATGCCACACGGAACCAGATTGTAACAAACCCGACTCAGAATTGTCTTCTAGGAATGATTATTGGATCAAAATCTGAGCCACAGTGAACAGTAGAAACTAGAGAGTCCAAGAATAAACCTTGAAAGCTGTTGAGTGTTCAAGAACTTAAAGACAGAATCCAGAAAAGAGGTAATGGGACAGAGAGGGGAGTGGCAAACTAGAGGCTCACAATAAACTGAAAAAATGCTTGAAAAAGTTTTCTTAATTTTTTTTCTTAAAATTTTATTAACAAGTCCCACAGCCTTATTATTTAAATACTTGACCAGCTAAATATACTTAGATGAGATTTTATAAGTGAATATCTATAGCTAAACTAGGGAATTGTAGAACCTCCTTTTTGAACAGAAATTTTTATATAATATTAAACCCCCCCCACACACACAAAAAAAGGATCCATCAACATATATTATAGGAATCTATCTAAGAATGTCCAAGAGCTCTTGAGGCTGATGTATTTAATTACTTGTCTGCTTCTCATGTAAGAATCATGGAGACGACTCCAACTCCAGCTCTTAAAATCAAACTTGTTCTGCCAGATCCAAGACCCCAAATTTATGCAAATTGTAGATATATGTTTTCACCATTCGGTCACCAAAATATCTTCCATTTAGATCAACAACAGCTTTAATTACTCATTCAGCTCTCTTAAGCTCTAATATATATATATATATATATATATATATATATATATATATATATATATATATATATATATACATACCATTTCATCATTCAGGGCTCCAGGAATCTCAAACACCACACATTTCTCCACCTTGTCATAGCTTTCACATTCTCCTTGTTTTAATCTTTCAAACCTTTATAATCTGTACTGTACCTGCTATTGCTCAGCAGGGCCACACCAGTAGAACACTACCTATCTACATATTTCAGTTAATGATTTGTATATTGTTTTAATTAGGGTTTCATTGCTGTGAAGAGACATTATGGCCAAGGCAACTCTTATAAGGGAGAACATTTAACTGGGGCTGGCTTACAGATTCAGAGGTTCAGTGCATTATTATCAAGGTGGGAACATGGCAGCATCTAGGCTGGCAAGGCACTGGACAAGCTGAGAGTTCTACATTCTTTTTCTGAAGGCAAACAGGGGAAGACTGACTCCTCCAGCAGCTAGAAGGAGAGTCACAAAGCTCACCTCTACAGTGATTCACTTCCTTCAACAAGGTCACCACACCTCCTAATAGTGATACTCCCTGGACCAAGCATATTCAAACCACCACAAGTATGATTTCTCCATTGCATCCTGAGACTTCTCTTCTCTATCCCATCTCCCACAAAAATCTTTTTTGGGGGGGTGGGGGGGTGGGGGGAGGGAGGTTCGAGACAGGGTTTCTCTCTGTAGCCCTGGCTGTCCTGGAACTCACTCTGTAGACCAGGCTGGCCTCGGACTCAGAAATTTGTCTGCCTCTGCCTCCCAAGTGCTGGGATTAAAGGTGTGCACCACCACCGCCCGGATCCCACAAAAATCTTGCTGATCTTCCTCACTAGCAATGAAGTATCCAGTGACTACTGGTGCTTTGCCCCTGCCCTTCCTGACAGCTATACTTTCCCATGTTCTTATGCACTACTTTGTCCCTCGTGTTGTCAAGGGAGAAGTTGCTGCTTCATATTGGAGATCTTGTTCTGTCCAGCCAGCCTCTCATACACCCTGGAGGAATGACGACTTTGAAAGACTTCAGTCAGTGTCTTGAGTCCTCTTCCTAAGGCAACCCTTGAGGTAACTCTGCACTTCTCTGTAAGAGTAGGTGGGACAATGGCAGCTCTTCCCAAACTTCATTTCTTCTCTTCTCAACTTCAATCTTCAACAGAATGTGGATCTGGTTGCTTTGACCATCCATCATCTAGCTTCAAGCCTTTGTCCCCTTTCTCCTATTTCCTTGTCCTCCAAGATCCCACTGCCTCTGTTGCTCTGCTCCTTGGGCCTCCACTAACTTCTCATAATCATTAGAAACAGGATCATATTCATCAGCTGCAAGAATCAGAACCCCCACCTTCACCCTGCAGACCCCCACCCACAACAAGATTCTTCATTCTGGCTGGTATGTGAGCTGGTGTGCCCACAAGCAGCTCGTCTTCTTCCTTATCTCTGAAAGTTTTGTTGTTGTTGTTTTGTTTTGTTTTGTTTTGTTTTGTTTTTACACAAATATCTCTTATTTCCCTTATTCAATTCCTCTGGCTTAGTCAACTATTATTTCTTAAGAAGACGGTTACAGTAACATTCTAACTAGCTTTGCTGCTTTTATATTTACCCAGCACTTATCTCCACCATTCATATTGTACCTCCATGTTTCTATCTAAAGTGATAATCATAGAGGCTAGAGAAATGGCCCAGCTGTTACAAGTGCTTCATGGTTCTCCAGAGGACCCAAAATTGGTTCCCAGAATCTATATCCTGGGTCTAACTCAGGCTCCTGGGGTCTAACATTTTCTTCTGGATGCACATGTGTGACATATATTCAAACACACACAAATAATAATAATAGTTATTATTATTCATATAATTAATAAAATATAATTAATCAATTGTATTTATTATTAATAATTACTAAATCTTATTGGTTGTTATTTTTAAAAACTAAATACTAAAAAGAAATGAATTTTTAAAGTAATAATCATATGATATTCTTCTTCTCAAAATTCCTTTGGGAATGTCATATCAGTTACTGTCAACACATCATAACACAAAAGATTCTCCTGAGGACTTTGCTAAAATATGAATTATTTGGATATCTTTAACAAATAGTTGACCTTCATGCACATATGCTAAACTTTCAAATCTACAGGGTTTCAGTACACTGAAAGAATTTCAACACAGATATCTTCAGGTCAATCTTGAGGAATAGTCTGAAGAACAAAAGGCGAACCTGAATTCCAAGCTCCTTTCCATGTTCCAGCCACATCTTCTATTTCACTCATTCTAGACTTTAAAATACAAAGAAAATACACATTTATTGAATATGTGATATTGTTTAAATTTCTTAGGCCATTCTGAAAAAAAAGTTTACCTTATATGAGCCTAAAAATTGAATGTTTATTAATCAGATATATAGTAAATCTCTCCAATAAGTGTTCACTGAACTCTGCAGATACTCCTTCTGCCTGCTTCAAGTCCCATGGCAGTCAAGCAGAGCAGAGCATTTTATTCTTTTACCATTTCAAGGTTTACTTTTTGCTCTTCACATTCAAATATAAATCTTTTTGTTTTCAAGGACTTTCCCTTAATCATCTCTGTATTTCTAGGACCTGACCCAGTGGCTGGCACATAACATCTAGACCTGGATCACTGTCCCAGGATACTGCTGCCAGACAGGACCTGCCAAAGGCTTCCAGGAAGACATGGCTACATCTGTTCCAGGGTGAGGCTTGCCTCTGTGATATGATGTCACCATATTAATTAGGCTGATAGCATCACAGTACAGCCTCGCTGCCAGGATTCATTGTGCTCCTTGTAGTCAGACAAGATTTCTGAAGCCAGAAATTGTATGATTTTTCTTAAGACCTTTGCATGCTTGTCCACCGTTCAGATGTGCCTTACATCCTACCAGAACACACCCTCCACTCTCTGTCCTGTTCCAGGGCACCCTGGAGGGCATCTAAATTAATGAGCAGCCAATATCCCACAAAAGCAAATCTCAGACAGGGAGCTATGTATCAGGGGAAGAAAAGAGGAAAGGCATATTGACCATAAGCTAGGGTTGAACTTGCCACTCTGGTGATAGCCTGGATGAATAGATGTAACTCAGTGGCCTATGAGTGCATCAAGCAGCCCAAGTGAAAAAAGGTTCCTGGAGATGACTTCAGTCTGCATCATCAGCACCCTCCTAGAGGCTGAAATCAGCCTCCTTTTGTCTCAACACTGAGCTAACCAGTGAACTTTGTCCTGGCCTCTTTTCTATTATCTATTCAGAAATGTAAGGGGCTGTTTACCTCTTTGTGCCTTCCCTAGAATGCACATTATCAAATAGCGAACACAGCATCTTGGTTTTCAGATTTGTTCTTGGTACTTTCAATAGGAACATACATGGGCTTCATAGGACCTCAAGCTTCTATACTTTGTCCAGCCTTTTTAAATAGATAATATTCTGAGCTAGTATCTCTCTTTGTCACTGAGGTGCGTTTCATGCATGCAGCAAAATGCTGGGTCCTGTTTATGTATCCAGTCTGTTAGTCTGTGTCTTTTTATTGGGGAATTGACATCATTGGTATTAAGAGATATTAAGGAAAAGTGATTGTTGTTTCCTCTTATTTTTGTTGTTAGAGGTGGAATTATTTTTGTGTGGCTATCTTTTTGGGGGGTTGTTGAAAGAAGATTGATTTCTTGCTTTTTCTAGGGTATAGTTTCCCTCCTTGTGTTGGAGTTTTTCATATATTATCCTTTGTAGGGCTGGATTTGTAGAAAGATACTGTGTACATTTTGCTTTGTCATGTAATATCTTGGTTTCTCCATCTATAGTAATAGAGATTTTTGCTGGGTATAGTAGCCTGAGCTGGCATTTGTGTTCTCTTATGACCTCTGCCCAGAATCTTCTGGCTTTCATAGTTTCTGGTGAGAAGTCTGGTGTAATTCTGATAGGTCTGTCTTTATATGTTACTTGACCTTTTTCTCTTACTGCTTTTAATATTCTTTCTTAGTCTTATGCATTTGGTGTTTTGATTATTATGTGAAGGGAAGAATTTCTTTTCTGGTTAAGTCTATTTGGAGTTCTGTAGGCTTCTTGCATGTTCATGGGAATGTCTTTCTTTAGGTTAGGGAAATTTTCTTCTATGATTTTGTTGAAGATATTTACTGACCATTTAAGTTGGGAATCTTTGCTCTTTTCTCTACCTATTATCCTTAAGTTTGATCTTCTCATTGTGTCCTGAATCCCTGACTTCAAGCTGTATTACAAAGAAATAGTGATAAAAAGCTGCATGGTATTGGTACAGAGACAGGCAGGTAGATCAATAGAATAGAATTGAAGACCCAGAAATGAACCTACACACCTATGGTCACTTGATCTTTGACAAAGGAGCTAAAACCATTCAGTGGAAAACCATCCTGCAGTATTTTCAACAAATGGTGCTGGTTCAACTGGAGGTCAGCAAATGTAGAAGAATGCAAATCGATCCATTCTTATCTCCTTCTACAAAGCTCAAGTCCAAATGGATCAAGGTCTTCCATATAAACCAGATACACTGAAACTAATAGAAAAGAAATGGGGGAAGAGCCTCGTGCACATGGGCACAGGGAAAAATTTCCTGAGCAGAACACCAATAGCTTATGCTCTAAGATCAAGAATAGACAGATGAGACTTCATAGAATAGCAAAGCTTCTTCTGTAAGGCAAAGGACAGTCAATAGGACAAAATGGCAACCAACAGGCTGTGAAAAGACCTTTACCAATCTCACATCTGATAGGGGGCCAATATCATATCATATCATATATATATATATATATATATATATATATATATATATATATATATATATATATAAAGAAATCAAGAAGGTAGACTCCAGAGAATCAAATAATCCTATTAAAAAATGGGGTACAGAGCTAAACAAAGAATTCTCAACTGAGGAATACTGAATGGCTGAGAAACACCTAAAGAAATGTTCAACATCCTTAGTCATCAGGGAAAAGCAAATCAAAACAACCCTGAGATTCCACCTCACACTAATTAGAATGGCTAAGATCAAAACCTCAGGTGACAGCAGATTCTGGTGATGATGTGGAGAAAGAGTAATACTCCTCTATTGTTGGTGAGATTACAAGCTGCTACAACCATTCTGGAAAACAATATGGCAGTTCCTTAGAAAACTGGAAATAGTTCTACTTGACTTGGATACAGAAAATGTACATTTACACAATGGAATATTACTCAGCTATTAAAAACAATGAATTCATGAAATTCTTAGATAAATGAATGGAACTTCTTTTATAGTAGGATTCATACCATTAGATTAGTGTTCTCTTTTGTGTATCATACATGAGTGACTATTCACCTATAATCGGGGTTTCGAGTCTTATGGGTTCTAAGTTAAGTGTCTGGTGTACTTCGAGTTCTTCTTCCTTCAAGTTTCACACCTATGAAACCAAGAAGAATCTTCGCCCTTGTTTTATGGGTATCCTCGAGATACAGAGACAAAGTGTGGAGCAGAGACTGAAAGAAAGGCCATCCAGAGACTGCCCCACCTGGGGATCCATTCCATATACAGTCACTAAACACAGACACTATTGTGGATGCCAAGAAGTGCATGCTGACAGGAGCCTGATATAACTGTCTCCTGAGAGGCTCTGCCAGTGCCTGACAAATACAGTGGTGGACCCTTGCAGAAAACCCTTGTACTGATCATGGAGTCCCCCAATGGAGGAGTTAGCGAAAGGACTGAAGGAGCTGAAGGGGTTTACACTCCATAGGAAGAACAACAATATCAACCAACCAGATCCCCTAGAGCTCCCAGGGACTAAACCACCAACCAAAGAATACACATGGAGGGACCCATGGCTCCAGCTGAGCATGTAGCAGAGGATGGCCTTGTTGAGCCTCAGTGGTCCTGTGATGGCTTGATGCCCCACTGTAGAGGAAATTGAGGGAGGGATATGGGAGTGGATGGATAGATAGAGGCACACCCTCATAGAAGCAGGATGGGGGAAGGAATATGGGGTTTCCTGGGGTGGGGGAAATGGGAAAGAGGATAACATTTGAAACATAAAGAAAATATCCAATAAAAAAAGGAATAATACAAAACTAAACAAAATGATAATAGTAAAAATACAGGGGGCTAGACAGATAGGTTAGTTGGTATGTAAAGTGCTTTTCACACCAGCAGGAAGATTTGTGTTTGATCTCCAGAATGCACTTAAAAAGCCTGCTATAGACTTGCATAGGTATAATCCAAGTTCTGGGGAGGTGGAAAGGGGGGAATCCCTGGGTTTGTACACCACTCTAGCTGAATCTCTGTGAGCTCTAGGAAGATGAGAGACCCTATCTCAAAACGAGGTGGATGGCTCCTGAGGATTGGCATTCAACACTGTCCTCTGGCTAGCTTGGGTGTGCATGTATATGTTCATGTGTACATGCTAAAGCACAAATTAAATAGTGGACTGGGAATATAGCTCAGTTCATTACTTAGCATACATAAAGACCTGGGTTTTATCCCACCACATTATAAACTGGACAGAGTGGCACATACCAGCAATCTGTTGTGGAGGTAGCAGTGGGACAATCTAAAGCTCAAAGTCATCCTCAGCCACATAGCAAATTTGAAGCCAGCCTGGGACGTGTGAGACTCTACGTCAAAAACAAAAGAAAACAAAACCAAATTCACAACAGCAAATGCCATGTATGAAATGAGCATTGAGAACAAAGGGAAAAGGTCAGTTTTGTTTGTTGGGGAGGGTTAATGGTTAATAATAACAACCCTGAAAATTTAATAGTTTATAACTGTCTGATACACATAAGAATCATAATCTGATGACTTTTTTGGTATGTCATTCACTGTACAAAAGAAAAAAATTGTTTTCACACAGGGTCTCACTATGTAGCTCTGGCTGTCTTGAAACTCACTATGTAGACCAGGCTGTCCTCCAGCTCACAGAGATCCACCTGCCTCTGCCTCTCAAATTCTGGGATTAAAGCTGTGTGCCACTATGCCCAACTAGAAAGAAATTTTTAAGAGAATAGAAAGATAACATTTTATTTTCCCCTACAGAGTTTACTTATTTTTATTATTTGGATTCAAAAGGCTTAATACATGAGACTCCATGCAGAGGCTTTTTCATATTTATCACACTTATTACCTTACTTGTATATGCATGTGTATGTGTGTGCATGTGCATTGTGTGTTTACATGTGTGTGCTCATGCTATTGTGCTCATTGTTAGAGGATAACTTTTGGGAGTCTGGTTCTCTCCTTCCACCCTGTCAATCCAGGAAATCAAGCCCTGAGCCATCTCACTGGCCCATAAAGCTATATTTTGTTGTTTAGTGTAGGGTACTAGCAGTTAAAACACATGGATCCTGAGAAATGCTATTTATTTATTTATTTATTTATTTATTTATATTTTTTGGTTTTTGGTTTTTTGAGACAGGGTTTCTATGCAGCCCTGGCTGTCCTGGAACTCACTCTGTAGACCAGGCTGGCCTCGAACTCAGAAATTCGCCTGCCTCTGCCTCCCAAGTGCTGGGATTAAAGGCGTGCACCACCACCGCCCGGCGAGAAATGCTATTTTTTTTAACATTTTATTAGATATTTTCTTAATTTACATTTCAAATGTTATTCCGAAAGTCCCCTCCCCCCACCCCCTCCCTACTCCCCTGCCCACCCACTTCCACTTCTTGGCCCTGGCGTTCCCCTGTATTGGGGCATATAGAGATTGCAGTACCAAGGGGCCTCTCCTCCCAATGATGGCTGACTAGGTCATCTTCTGTTACAGATGAAGCTATTTTAAATGATTGCTATTAGATGAGAAAAAAATATGTATGACAGATTGTGTTTGTATATACGACATTGTCTGAGTAATTCTTGACAGAAGGAACTTTCATTTTGATCTAGCTTAGTGAGAATGGACTCTTCCATTTAACATTTTACACAGCTGGAAGTAGAATTAATTTCCAAAAGAACAGCCTCAGGAGTCAGACATTCTAACTTTCCTTATCATTGCACCCAAGATGTGTATGCCAGGTGATGTAAAACTTATGCATGGTATCACTCAACATTTGATGACACCTCTGCTTCTGGCTCTGATGTCCAGTGAGTTGGCACTCTGTGTCCCTGTGTTGTGGCACTCTGTGTTGGCACTCAAGCTACTCCTACTCCAGTAACACTGGTAATGACTTAATAGTACACAGGAGTCCCCAGAAGCAACATTAGCCAATCCCACTAAGCCCAATCTACATGCAACACTGTGACAACACCTCATTATCTGGTTCTCAAAATTGTCTGTAATCATTCAATGCAAAACTGACAAAGGCAAAAACATTGCAAAGGGTAAAACTGAGTCCTGGCAGAAAGAAACGGTAGTGAATTGCTATTAAAACATTTCTCCATTGCAAGTTCTATACAAACACAAAACAATGTGACTCTTGTCCCATGCAAGTGAGGAACCCCAAAGTCCGGATTGTGTGAGTTTACCAGTTGATATGTTTCTGTCTTCTGGATAAAGTGTAAAGCCATTAAGTCAGTAATAAAGTGTGTGGGTTATGCATGCAAGTATCTCTGTATGTTAGCACATGTGTAAGTACCCATATGTGGACATGTGTGTGGAGTCACAACGTTGACCTTGGGGGTGTCTTCATCTATCACTCTCTATTTATCAATGTCAGATTTCTCGCTGAACCTTGAACTAGCCAGTTTGGCTGAAGTGCTTGTCTCTGGGATTACAAGAGGCTACCAGCTCCATCCTTTATACCTGCTGATCCCTCTGGATTTATGAATGGGTTCTGAAGATCCAAACTTCAGACCTCAGGTTTGCATAGCAAAGCTTATACTCCATCATGCAGGTCCTGGAGGAAGAAGAGGAGGAGGGGAGGAGGAGGAAGAGGAGGAGGAGGAGGAGGAGGAGGAGGAGGAGGAGGAGGAGGAGGAAAGAATTGAGAAAAGGAATAAAACAGAAAGGAGGTACAGAACAGTTGGTCTAAATATCAAATGCTGATTTTTCCGGACACCCAGATGTTTTCATAGTGATATTTTTTCCTACACAATTGTGGTCATCTCTCACCATTCTCAAACTTGTTGCATTCTATACTTCTTTTTCAAATGCACATGTGTTGGAGAAATTATAACCAACAGTTTTCTTTTCAGACTCCAAAAATACAACTCCTTGTTTGGGTTCCATTAAGTGTTAGCTTCTATTCCATGGGAAGGGGCATCCTTGCTTAGAGATCACATCCCTAAACCCATCAACTTTGTCTGCTTTTTAGACACATGATACCCACCTCATTTATTTTTGACACTTCCCTGAAAACTATTCTATTATTGGAGTGGTTTGAGTGGTAGTATATAGTATACAATTTGAGGTTGTATGATACAAGAACTTTCACTTACATAATTTGCATTGTTTTCTTCTCTTAACTTAGAGCATATGGATGAGATTTCAACTCCATCCAAAATGAATTGTGTTCTGTAATCCAGTCCTTTTCACTTATTTTTCTGCTTCTTCCCTCGCCCCAACTTAACATTGCCTTATCTGACCTTAGCAACCTCCATCCTTTCATGCTTGAAAGCCAAGCCTCCCCTTCTCTATTACAATAAAATCCTTTCCCTAGAAAGCATATGAAGCGCACCTCTGATCATAGGATTTCACAAAACAAACAAACAAACAAACAAACAAACAAGCAAACAAAACTTCTCCATCCCTTTCTTTTAAGGCACTGGGGTAAATGTTCCTATTTCCCCTCACTTGACTTTCCTTTAAACTGACTCTAGCACCTAACAGTCTGTTCCTGCACAGTTCTTCTGCTGGTTTTCAATTCTGTGCATCCAAGATCTTTAGAGGCAAGTCTTTACTCCTCCCTTCATCTCATAGTCCTGACTGTCCTCAAAGTTCCATCAAAGTACGTCATAAAGTTATTTGTTGACAAAAAATACCCCTCTGTATCTCTAAGACAAAATTACCAAGCATTAATTCTTGAAAGCTGTCTGCAGCTCCTCTACATATCCATCCACCACATTGTTATTCAAGGGCACATAAAAATGATGAGTTATAGAAAGTGGTGTATTGGCTTTGGCTTATGCATTTTAATCCAAATCCAATTTCTTTAGTTTGCTTGAAGCACTAGGAGACTAGCATTTTCTAACTAGAGTTCACAAATGTCACCTTGTTTATCTCCCTGTGGCCAGCTAATCTCTTGAATGTTTTACTGTCATTTTTTTTTTTTTAATTTAGGAAGCTTTCATTAGGTTTTATCTATCTCATTCCTGACATTGGTTGTATGTTAGTAAATTGTCATCATCTAGGTTTCCATCAAAGTGGATGTGTTTAATGATCTGAATGACAGTAAGGACGTGGGCTCCCTCTTAATCAGCCATGAAATAATTAGCTTCACAGAAATTGGTCCCTGCTGCCTGCCTTTAGGCTTAACTTGCATGTTGCTGAACCTCAATGATTTCAAGTTAGACAGCACCTATAAGATCTGGGCACATCTCCCTACTTGATGCTATGAAAGGTTAAAATGTCTTGTACTAAAGAAAACATGTTACTTCCAGATGCTTTCATCTTTAACTTCGCATTATTGTTGGGATATTTGTCTATCCATGTGATTATGCTTTGATTCTTGTTTGCATGACCTATGACCAAGAATAAATCTATTCCTTCTATGACTTCAGCAAGTGTTTTGAAACAGTTAAGGTATCTTTCTTGAGTCTTCTTTACGCCAACCCCACTTAGAGCTCACTGGATGTGACTCTTTGCTCCTTTTCTATTGCTTTCCAAGATACCATTCAACTTATTGACTACTCTTCTTTATTGTTAATTGCATATATGTGTGTTGCTGAGTATGGGATGTGCACAGGAGTGTAGGTGCCCTCAGAAGACAGAGGCCAGAGGCCCCAGATAACCCTGAATTTGGAGCCCCAGGTTGTTTTGGACTGCCTGACATGGGTGCTAGGAAACAAAATTGAGACCTCTGAAAGAACAGTAAGTGCACTTAAGCACAGAGGCATCCCTCTCACTCCTATTTATGACTTTTAAAATGTGATATTCATAACTAATATTTGAAGTGAGAAACATTTGATTGGACAGGTGCACAAACGATTGTCATAATTTTCATATTGCATTTCAATGCATATATCCAAGAACTTTAAGAACTTGGTGTGTTTAGTATATATGTGTGGTGTGAGGACATATCTGTGTTGATAGTGAAATTATTCAGTAACATACTGATAAATATTTAACAACTGACTCTCCAGGATGGGAGGAGATGTAATTCGTAGCATTTCTCCATTTCAAAAGTCCCATAAGAGCCTTCTAACTGAAAGGGCAGAGATAAATAATTAGGAGTGAATGTATTTAGTACTCAGTTTAATATACTGTTAATTTTCAGTTTCCATAATTTTAATATCGACTGCATTTAACACTCGCTTTCAGATTACCAAAAACAGATGGTTCCCAGTTCATCCAGCCATGCCTAGAACAGCATCGGCGTGCTCCTTTCTGTATTAAACAGGTCACACTGCAAACCTAAGTGTCCCTTCTACAATGCTGAATTTCTCAAGTCCTATTGTTAAGATCTGTTTGATTTTTTTATTTCACTTGAGTGAAAGACTATATAGGCATGTTTTTATTTTCATCTTGTAAATTCAACTGAGTATTTCTCCTTGTCAAAAACTCCTTAGATCCCACTTCTGTCACCACACATCTCTGGCATCTCTGTCTTTTCTAGCTTACTGTTATCCCATCTGATGAAGGAAACATAGTTTTGTTTGTTTGTTTGTTTTCTATTCTAATAAAAAATATCTGTTAGGGCAGAGCCAAGGACAGTATCTATGGCTGTGAAAATAGAATATTCTCTCCATAAAAGGGCCAAACCAGTCATTACCAATAAAATATTTGTCTGCTCAATTAACTCAATATCCAGTCCAAATTTCTCTACCTTGTCATTGATACTCTAGAGATTTCATTAATGAAGTGTGAGACTAAACCTAGAAATGGTCACTACCTCCTCATGCCAGAGATCAGGATTATACTGCACCTTTACAAAGCCATCCCCTTTCCCCAGGATCGCCAACTGTCCCTCTTGTCTCTCATATTAACCTCTTTGTCTACTTAGCCCAGCTTTCCCTTAGAAACAGCATCAGAGCGGTGCCCGAGAGCCTCTGCTTTTCTAGTCCGTTTTCTTCTTCTCTACGAAACAGTTCACATTTCAATTTTTCTCTGGTCCTTGACCTTACTAGAGGGAAAACTACCTCGTTTATTTCTCCACAGAGGACTAACACCATGACCTTGTTCCCACTGGGGAAATGAATGGATTAAGTCAGAGACTCCAGCATTTGGCTCATTTGCCACCTTCCTGTTTAGCAGCCGCAGGACCTGGCCAACTGGAGGCAGAAGCTTCTCCCCCATAATTAGAAAAGCATCCTTTCGTTCCACAGAGCCCTTCCTCTTCTATTCCCTCTCACATCAACACCTTCTTCCTTTCAACCAATTTTTTTGCCTCATTTTCTAAGAACCATGCATTTGCCTCTTCCACCTGTCTTAATGAAATGTTCTCTTTCAACCCCAGTTCTTTACCTCATTGTGCCATTTTCACTCATTATATTAGTAAATGTAATTAAGTAATTAAGTCACTGGAAAGTTCACAGTCACACACACACACACACACACACACACACACACACACACCATGTGCACACATGTGAATCTTTTCATTTCTTACCTTTCAATGGTTCTCTGCTGCTTTTAAACCCACTCGCTTTGCTTTATTTCATTTCTCTTTAGTTTCCTTTTATCTCTGTCTCAATGACATCTAGCTTTGAATTTTGATTTCCATCTCTGCCTGCCTTCTCTTTCTTGTCAGGTTTCGCTTTCTGCCACCACTTGCTTGGGCACTCGGCATTGCCCACAGATCCTGCCACCACCACAGTTTAGTGTGGGACTCCCAAACCTCTATTTTCAGCCAAGACATTATTGGAATCCTACTTCAAATGCAGTTCTCCATATTCATGATTCATTCTCCCAAAATGAGCATCTTCTCTTCCCCTTGAATTCTCTTCTCACAATATGCACCTCTTCCGGAAAGTCCTATTCTGCTATATAGGGCCACCACCTGCCCACATGCCCAGGCCTAAAACATCCAAAAGTCTCTGTTTTTCTCTACCTCCCTTCAGTGAGTCATGGAATCCTCTCAATGACAATACTTATAGTTCATATTGTAAAACATGTTTTTAAAGAATATTTTTCTAACTACTTTGCCTGGTACAGGCTTTCATGTCAATCTTCTACTTAGAGACAGAATCATCTTTTTGAGTAGACCTGCTCAAGTACAAGTACACCTGTTCTCTACTTCAAGCCCCATAGCAAGTCATTTTAATGCAGAAAACCATCCAAGTTCCTCATCCTGAATGCAGCTTGTCCAACTCTCTAATACCAACCCTACACATACAATTTCCTGCATTCTTCTCAGATCTGTACACTTTCATTATCTCTGTGCCTTTGTGTGTGTACACTAACTTGAACTCACCAAATGCTTCCTCCATTGTTTAGTGATGGAATTCTTGTTCTTCCAAATAACAGCTGAAATAGACTGCTCCTTAAGGAAAGCACTTTCCTCGGGGCAGCTGGTCTTCTGTGTTGCTATTCTTTCTCACATAGGCACTTACCACATGATATCCACAGTGTTTATTTGCCCATATGTTTTTTTTTCTCTTTATTAGATATTTTCTTCATTTACATTTCAAATGTTATCCAGAAATTTCCCCTTACCCTCCCGCATCCCCGCCCTGCTCCCCTACCCACCCCCTCCACCAAGATTTTTAAGGGAAGGAATTCAGTTTTGCTTATCATCATGTCTCCAGTTTCCTAGAAATGGGCTTGGGACATGCTCACGTAACTCTGAGACATACTAATGGAACTTAGTAAAGCCTCATCAAATGGATGACTCTCCGCTTCTTATATTTCATATCCATTTTTTTATTTTTCTCTGTCTCTGTCTCTCTCTGTCTCTGTTTCTCTCTGTGTGTGAGGGTATGTGTGTATAAGAAGTGAAGATTTCACAAGCAGCTCCCAGTTTCCTTATAGAACTAGAGCAGAACAGCTAATCACCATTTCTAAATAGTGTTGACAATGAACTTATATTACTCCATTGAAAATTATACCAAAGTTGTCCCTGGATAGTTTGGACATGGTTTCTACAGTCTTTTCAGGCCTAAGAAACACCTGTTTTGAATCATTTTCCTTCTGTGATATATTCTATGATATTTTTGTAATCAAAGTTTTAATTGTTTTATATTTATCTTTCTAATTTTGTAACTCTGTGTGGATCATTTCATTTTAAATAACTAAAATTTAATATAGCTGTGAGTATAAAATTGAATATAGATGTATATCATTAGCATGCTGCCTATTTCCCTTCCCAGATCATGGATGTAATGGTATGTAGTATCAAATTAACAGGGAGGATGTCAACTTTTGAGTCACAGTAGTGTTAGACATTTTTAAGCAACTGTATGCATAATTACTTTACAGTGTCTTCACATCTCTAAGCCAAAGCTTCAGGCTTTTTGTAGAGTGAAAGATGGATTATACCTAAAGGGAGTTTGGGGCATCATGCTCTAACGCCCTTCATCTTACAGTTCAGATAACAGATATGGAAAGTCAAAATGACTACTTAGGATTACAGGGCTAAGCCTTTCGGGTCACAGCATTATTGAATTCACCATTAAGACAATGCTAAGAATTCTAGTTTTCTTGACCCTAACTATATTTCCTCTGCTATATCAAGGCCTAAGTGACGGGAAACATTACTATTGGAAATATTGGACTACTAGGACAAGTGCCATGGAGATAGAAATGGAGAGATAGTTCAGGGAAGGGCAAGGACACAGAGGAAGAGCAAGCATGGTGAAAGCAATCTTGAGCATTAGATCCAATGAGGAAGGACAGGGCACAGCAGTGGGTGACCCCTTGGGAGCCTGGCAGGTGGCAGTCATGATTTTAGGGGATGTGCCCATATGCTTCAGAATCCCCGACAGAAGGCCGAGTTTGGGCAAGGTTCTGGTTCCCGGGGTGGAGTGACAGGTGCCAGGTGGGGCCCAGGGGCTAGCCAAATGCACTACAGTAGAAGCTGGCACTCTGGGCATAGAGAGAGAGAGACGTGTCTCTGGATGATTGGCTACAATCTTGACAGAAGAAGTTGGACAAGTGCAAACACAAGCAGGGCCAACCAACATCAGGGCAGAACTGTGACATGGGCTCCACAGGAATCCAGGGATCGCCCTGGAATTTCAGTGTTTGGTTCTGAGGGATGGCAAAGAATAGCCACAAAACATGAAGAAATTTCCTCAGTTACAGCTGAATTTGGAGGCCTCAGGTCCAAGACCCCAGATTTCTTTCCCAGCTTCATTGAACATTCTTCTGGGAAGGAGACAGGGCTAGGGCTGGTTTTTTGTAGCATATGAATGCAGAATGGAGATAGATACAATACTCTACAGTTGCTAGAATCCAATTTACATTTAAAATTTGACCCAAAATTATACTTGAGGGGGTGGATTATGGAAGAAAGTCTGTCAGGACCATAAACTTTAATTTGATAATCCCATGGGGAAAGTTTATCCTATAGCCTTTTAAAAACAGCATCTCAGTGGTAGGTGGTGTTGATGAATTTATTAGTTATAATATGTTTACAGATTTGTGTGTACTAATAGAGTTATGTTGTCGGTCTGTGTTAATTTTAGATCTTCTTTAGCTGCAGCTTATTTCTCTGGGACTGTCTTGAAAAGAGGCATAGCATAAAAATAGTCAATAGAATAAACATGTACTGAAGAAGAAGAGAGGGTGCACGGTCCCTCCATAATCGATATTAATGTTATTTAGGTGACCAAGATCATCAGACCATGGGACACTGGGTCCAAACGTTTCATCCATCTTAATGACCAAATCCAGCCAACTGAACAATGATACAATCAACAGCTCAGGATCCATCCATTAGGATGGCAGGAAACAAACCAAAACAAATTGGCAGTGTTTTGCTCTGCCCAGCGAAGCAACAACATACACAAGCACACACTGGTTCTACATTCCATGCGTTTCATGATTCCTGCCCCCTCCCCCACTTCAGATAATCTACCCCTTCAGATTATCTAGACACACTCAGATTTCCTCTTGTTATCTCCAGGTGTACTCATCTCTGCTAGCTTCTAACTACCCTGCTTTCCCTAATTTACATTATTAGCAACAGATTGACAAAGCCATTAGTCTTCATTTTGGACTCATTCTTCATTTTAGAGACCTACGCAAGTATGTTGCAAAGTTAGGAAACATGGTTTTTTCCATGTTTTAGCTTTCTCCATCACCTCTATGGGAGCCTTGCGGGTTGCCTTACTTTTCCTCAAAAGCAAATGCTAGTGTAAGTTATTTTACATATAAGCAAAGGTATAATAAATGCAGATGGTGTGTCTCACATTTATGCAAGTATATGCTTAACATAGACATGCATCTGCCTCTTATTTTTGGATTGACTAGAATTCATATGCAAATATTAAGACCACTTATTCTGGACATGTCAAGCTCATACCTTACAGATGGATCCGTCTATTTTTTTCGCACTTAAAATCTGCTTAACTTTGTCTTTTTAGAGTGGTTCCATTCCAGTGTCTGCCCAGTGCTTCATATTTCTTTCTGGGTCTAGTTGTGCTAGGTCTGCACAACTCTTTGTAGCTAGAAGTTAGTGAATTCATAAACGGATAATCCGTTTTTGTGCCTGTATTTGGGGAAAATAATTTTCTTGCCTGGTTTCTTTAACGAAATGATCAGAGAAGACTAAGGGTTTTGGTACATGCAGGTGCTGGGAAATAAGTTTTAAATTTTTGTTGCTAAAAAAATCTCCAAAACTTCAGATTGAAAAGAATGTTGTATTAGAAACATATCTTTCTTAAAAATGAAAAAGGGTCAAAATCGTGTTTTTTTTTTCATAATTAAACTTTTTAAATTTTAAATGCTGCCTCATTGCTGTGTGTGTACAATAGTGTGCCTGAGTGAATTCTTTTGGGGTTTTGGTTTTTTTCTTTGGAGGGGGGTGGAAGTATTTTGTAGAGGATAACTAGGACCCTCCCTACAATAACTGGGCTACAGATAGAGTATGCATTTGCCTTATGCTGGGATACACAACTTGATGGTAGATAAGGTCATATGAGGTCATGGGTGACCAAATGGAGCAGGGGATTGATTCCAAGGGTTAGTGCATGTTAGAGTTTAAGCCAAACAGCTGCTATATAGGAGCTCAAAGCAAGAGAGTTAAAGTTCCATGCAAAGCACCCCAAGTGGCCCGCCACTTGGGACTCAGTGCATACAAGTATTTCAAGAAGAACCAAGCCCCGATCAGGACAGCCCTATGGGAGTAGATTTAACAATGACATTCTCTAAAAAAACCTTCCATTGTCAAAGCCATGACCAAATTCTGGATTGCTTTTTCCAGAAAGAGCGCCTACCTTAGTTGACTCAGACGTTTGCTTCAGGGGCAAATTTCCTCTGCTTTTTAACTGGAAGTCTCATCTCCATAATCTATCAATACTCATAATCAAAGGCTATCAATGTCCTTGTCAGACAGAAGAGGCAGAAGCCAGCAGATTCCACTATGATGTGAAGTAGTCAGAGGTTCCAAAATTACCAAAGTTGACAAGAGTTCCATGAAGAGATTATCTAATTTTAATGAATCTATTTCTGAAGAAATCCACTTTTCCAAGGGGAAAGGTCCACCCAGGTTAAAATCTCTTTGTAGTTTCCTCCATATGTAATCTTTGCTTCTGCCTCAGAAAATCTTGAATTTTATGGAGAATGTGATGGAAATGCTACGTAGCATATAAGACATGACTTCCAACACCTATATTCAATGCTTTTGCCCATGTTTTCAAACTGCTTACCACTGCTTCCTTTTCCAGGTTTTTGAGTTCATAATTTTATAAGTTGATACCCTTGTTAGTCACTGCTGGGAAACTATGGACTTTGCGTATCTATTATTATGTTTATGGTCCCTAGAGAGAGAAGAGAAAATTGGAAAATGAGGTATCATAAGAACACTATTTGCCCAAGTCCCCCTGTCCTATGGCCTTACCATCTTTCCAAGACACCCCTATTCTCTGCACGTTGGCCATTTTTGGGTCTCTGCATTAATCACCACTCATGCCAAAAGATGCTTCTCTGATAAGCACTGAGAATGCCATCGATCTGTGGGAAAAGAGATACATAGTCAGAAAGCAGTATGATAAATGTCTTCAAGCAACATATTGGTAGTAGGTTCACTCCGTGGCCTCTGAGTCCCATAGACATATTTATGCACCAGACATAAGTTTACTTCTGTGAAGAAGACGGGTCAAGAGGAAGCGCACACAAAGTCTTTGTATGTCTGTATATGTCAAGAATAAGTAGCAATTATTTTTAAAAAAACATATATGGGCTTTATCCCTTGTCCTTGGCACAAACCCCTAAAACCCTTGGAATTCTTTGTGTCATGGGAATGACTTCCATGATGTGGAAAGGACTTCTTTGAACATGGCAGATTAAGTGAAATAGCACAGGCTGGAGATCCTAGGCTGTCTAGTGAGGGTTCTTCATCAGTGAACACTGGGAACTCTCCACCCAACCTCCTGAACTCTGAAAGGGAGAGTGGAGGGTAACTGCAATAGCTCATGAATGAAGAGACTCGGAGAGCATGCAGGTTGCTAAACACTTCCACTTGCTTAAGCATGGTCAAAGAGGGCAAGGCTACTCCAGCTTTCCATTTCCCCATATCTTTGGCTATTCCTTATCTTTACAATAATGTAGCAAACGCAAGCAAAGTATTTTTCTTTGAGGCCTCTGATCCATTCTAGCAAATTATCAAGCTATATGAGGGAGCTATGGGAACTTCCAACTGATACTGAGTCAGTTTAACAGGTGGTCCTGGAGACTTGCAACTGGTATCTAAAGTAGCAAAGAGGTTCACAGAGCTGAGCCTTTAGCCTGTGAGTCTGAGGCTAACAACAGATATAGTGGGGATTGGCATTGACTTGAGCTGTCCATAAAAAATTAGAGGTTGGCTGGCTTCAGAGAAAACATTCTAGAACAGTGATTCCCAACCTGTGGGTTGCAACTCACTTGGGGGTTGCATACCAGATAGCGTGCATATCAGAAATTCACATTATAATTTACAGCAGTAGCGAAATATATCAATACTTCATCGTTACTTTTGTTAAAACACCAACCTCCAGTTGGTTTATAAGATTCCAGTGTCGTAATCCTTCTAACTCCTCGGGACCGGATATCCCTTTCTATTCAAACATTCATGAACATCGTAAGCCAGTTAATATCAAAAAGTATTTACGTTTTATCCACGTCCTAAGAACTAACGAAACATGATATGAACTTTCTATACTCCAATATGAAACATGTTCAAGATATCCTAGTAGTAGAGTACAAGGAATGTGTAATTTAGGGGCGATTTAAGATGCATTAGCTTAAGCAATCTTGGTATAATTTTCCAGTAATTAAGTTTAATTTATATATTATATAAATTAAAATAAGTTTATTATTATATAAGTCAATATTTATATATTAATATATATGTTTATATATAATTAAGTTAAATTTATATGATTTAATTATATATTTATATAAAAATATATTTATATTTAATTTATATATCTTGCTCCCTGAAAGTCAAAATATCAGAAGAATTCATTTGTCCCTTATTGCTTATGAATGAAGGGATGATGCTTAGCTTTAATTGTCAACTTGACATAGTCTAGAATTATCTGGCAAGAAAGTCTTCAGGGAAGAGTCGTCTAAATCAAGTTGGCCTGTGGGCATGTCTGTGGGGCTTTCCCTTGATTTCATTAACTGAGGTGAAAGGTCTTCCCACTGTGGGTGTCACCGTTGTCTCAGCAAGGGATCTTGGATACGGGTTGTAGAAAGTGTGTTGAGCCTGAGTAGGTATGCAAGCATTAATTCTCTCCCTGAATTTAAGTGCAGATGTGACATGACTAGCTGTTTTAAGTTCCTGCCTCCTTGGCTTCTGAGATTATATAGAAAAAATAAAGACTAGGGATGCAATAATAATTATGATTCATTTAGGTGTAATATGCCCAAAAAACTATGGTATTAAAAACAGAAAGAATTTGTTTTACTCATAAGGATATTTACAGCTTGATCTCCCAAGGTTGACATGACCATCCCAAAGCTCTCAAATGGACCAAGATTCACCTTGACTTTCTGCCCCATCCCCAGCACATTTTGTCCATCTTTGCTGTTACATGATGACCTGACCACAGTAATTATGCAAATTGCATTCATGTTCCCAACAGAACAAGGGAAATGACAAAAGAAAGCAAAGAGCTACCTGCCTGTCCTCTTTTTAAATGACTTCCTGGAAAATTCCCACCTGTGATTTCTGCTCGCATCTCTGGCCAAAAATGTCCTGTAACTGTTGCTCCCCAGAGCTAGCTTAGGAGCATCAGCCTTTTCGTGAAGCACACTACACACCTAAAAACAACAGCAGTGGCAGAGTTCTGAGGGTTGGATATGGGAAAAGTAAATGTTCTATAAAGTGACGCAGAATCTTTCATCGAGTGTAGCATATGGAGAGTGATCATATACAAGATAAAAACTGGTTATAACTACTAACCAGAAACTTCACAGTTCAAACACTATCACCACATACACACTGTACAGAAGACCAAGTAGTTGTTTTTCTCCTTTTCTTTTCGTTCTTCCTCTCAAATGTCTTCTTGATACCCTCATCCCCCTCCCTAGCCATTTTCCTGCTTTTACTATCCCTACTTTGCTCTTCCCATAGTTCTCTCTTGTTGTCTCATTCACTCAGTCCTAGAGAAATGTTAGACTTCTCTCTAAATATCAGTCTCACTTATCTTTTGCCTAACACACTATAGCTAGAGTTACCTGCTTTTAACATGGGGCCAACTGTTTTCTGTGAATACTGCGCAAGAAACATATGACGGTGATTCATATGGCCTCTGTGACTACCGAAAAAGCAGCCATAGATGCAATGTAAACAAATGTGTATGGCAGTGTTTCAATAAAACTTTACTCAAATACAAGCCAAATAAGCCTGTAGTTTGAAAACTTCCAACTCAAGACAGCATTGATGTAGCATTTCTGAGAGCCCAGGAGGATGAATCAGAAGTAACTCCATTTTCCTTGTATAGTATAAGAAGGATTGCGTATTTCTTTAAAGTGTTTTACCAGCTGGAGACACTGGAAATGTAAAACTCTCATATTGTATAAATCAAAATGTCTTAAGTGGGAGAGATTTCCTCCAAATCGAGCTTGAAAACTGAACAGCAATCTCTTCAGCTTCTCACTATAGCTCTTCAAACTCTTGTCAGAGGACACTGGCTGTGATGGGTGGTCTTGGTCAACCTGATACAAACCTAGACATATCTTGAAAGTGAGAATTTTAATTGAGAAAACACTACTTACAAGATTGCCTTGTGGTCAAGTCTATGGAGGTATTGTCTTGATTAATGATTCATGTTAGAAGGCCCAGCCTCCTGTGGGTGATACCACCCCTGAGCAGCTGGTTCTGAGCTGCATAAGAAGGCAAGTTTAGCCAAATAAGAGAAGCAAGCCAGTAAGCCAGCCACCTTCCTCCATGGCTTCTTCTTCAGTTTTCCCATTCAACTTCCTGCCTTGAGTTCCTGCCCAGAGTTCTTTTTAATGGACTGTGTTGTAGAAGCATAAGCCAAAAAATTCCATTCCTCCCCAAGTTAGTTGGAGTAGTGGTGCTTTATTGCAACAATAGAAACCCTGACACAGGTTGACAGTGAGTATTCTGCCTGAGAGTCTCTAGAGATGTTTTCAACCTCATGGTTATAATATCTACCTTCTATGTTACCAACAGTGACAATCATTTCATTTTTCTATAGACTATAGCCTGGTTCTTTTTCCAGCTTTCAATACATGTCTCTTATTGGTCTAAAGTTCAGGAGGCTCCAAATTCTTCAGGCTTCTACCTTTGAGTTTCCAATGGCCAAATCCTTAAGACAATGAGAAATTCCATGAGGAGCACATTTCACATCTAAAGAGCCCCTGTCTCAGTGTACTATTAAAAAGTAATACAGGCTGAGGGGTTTGAATAACAAACATCTTTCCTATTGCTGGAGGGTGAGGAGTTCAAAATCAGTGGTCACTTGGGCTAATAGCTGCTGAGGGACATTTTCCTGATTTGTGAATGGAGCAAGATAGGTTCTTTTTCTATATGTATGTCAGCCCCATCTTGATGGCAAAACATCACCACCTTATTTAAATCTAAATTGACAAATTTATTTTCTCAATGTCACTTTGGAGATTAGGTCTGCCTAAGATTTAGGATGTGGTAAGGGACAGAACATCCCTCATATTTGCCCATCTATGACCAATATCCTCCCACTACTGCCTTTGCCCAACAGTTCTTACCTGTGGGCCACCCCCTCATCATACTGGGGCTGATATCAAATACTTCAAAGCAGTTTCTCTTCCTGGAACCTGCTGGTACCAGCTAATCCGCAATGAGATTGACCTAGTTAGGCCTCGAAAACTTGTTCTAGCTCATGAAAACCCCATTTGAAAGGCTCTAATTTGGTCTAATAAATCTGTGTGGCTTCCCAGGGGGCCTGAAACAGTATGACAATCCCACCTGCACCTAATAGCTTGGAGATGTACCTCAGTGTGCACAGGACCCTAGATTCTGTTGCCAGCACCACGTACACAAAGAATCTTGAGTAGAAAACCATCTATGGACATCTGTTGTGCCCTAATCTAATGGCATGTAGTATAGATGTTTGTTCTAACAACATTCAGTTTATAGGTTCCAGTTGCTATGTTAAACACTAGC